>CAKOAT010695153.1:13454-32055 GCA_932364175.1 Eruca vesicaria subsp. sativa | reverse complement strand
ATGTTGGTGAAACCTAAACCAAAGAATATCATGACTCACTACTTTCACTCATCTATGCTGAAAACAACTGACTTTTGTTATATATTAATTTATATCTCTTAAGACATATGTTAATTACATAATTCCAATTTTTCATTTATCAAAATATTTATTACACAATTTTTAAATTATTTTTAAGAAAAACTGTCTCAGACGACTTCAAACTAAGTCGTCTGGACGACTTAGTTTAAAGTCGTCTGGGCAGACGACTTGCGAGGGCTAAAAACGTCAAAAAAAAACTCTTTTTTTGTTTGTTCACAAGGGGTTGGTTGTAATTTCAACAGCCTTCTAAGTTACTTTTGCATTTGATTCAAGTTTGGGTTTACTTTTGCATTTCAAATCAAGTTTTGAGTCATATTTGGCAATTTTCCCCAAACTTAATTATTCTCCAACTGATTTGTTTCCATTTGACCATATACTTGTTTTCTTTTTAACACAAATTAGTTTGGCTAAATCGAGTCAAAAATAGTACTAGGTCATCATAACAACTAAATTGAATCATTTCATCTAAACCAAACAAAACAGTGTAAACTGGACTGGAAGTATGATTGTAAAAAACAAAACGTATTAAAAACAACACTGAAAGTCACATTAATAAACTTGGATGTAACTGGTCTTTTTCTCTTGGGGAAATTAAGATTGTGTATACAGTTAATAGATGAATAGATGTTTTGCAAAATCAGATGGTTTTTAAGTGGCGATAACAAAAGAAAAACCAAAAAACAAATATTTCGTTCAGATGGTTATCAAAAAGATCGATACGTGAGTTTACAAGGTAGAACTAGAACTACACATTTTCTAAAAAGGTTTTTGACATTACCACAAAATACACAGCCTGTAGATATTGGAAACTGAATGTTGAGTAAGCTTTTATTCTGTGCTTCCTCCTTTTATCAGGAGGCAATAAGACTACTTTTACGTGAGGTAGATTTGTGTAACTTGAAAATGTTTCCCAGTAAGGCAGTAATTGCCTATGAATGTTGAAGCTATATAAGAAAGGGAGTTGGGAAAGAAGAAGTCTGTAAGACCCGAACCCGGCCGTCTAGGCCGTGGTCAAAGTCTCACGTCGCTCAGTCCTCTTCCGGATCGAATCTCTAAATTTTTCGCCCTTTATTTATAATATCGCCCATAGGCGAGGACCAAATTAGATCTTAGCTTAAGACTATCTTAATATTTCCTAGCTTAGATCATTTCTATTCTACGCAGCGGATTATACTATATTAACCATTGGTCTAAAACCAATCTAACACTTGTCCAATCTAATAATCTATGCCTTGGTCAGTTTACTGAACTACCTTCCAGCTTATATATCGATCCTTACATGGTACAAGTCATACAATTCCAGGGTTCCATTCCCCTAAACCATTCTAGCTAGATCTAAAAGAAAGTAGCTAGATCATACCTTTGCCACATCCACGGAGCTTGTTACCTCATTGGTCCAGCTGACTTAGTTAGCTCATCCTCTAGCTGACTTAGCTAGCTCATACTCTTAGCTGATTTAGCTAGCTCATCCAGCTCTTTGATCTGACACTCCTAAACTAGCTGAATCTGAGCTAGGGCCAGCTGTCTCAGCTCGTTTAGCTAGCTCATCCAGCTAGCTAAACTGTACCACCTCACTTGAGGTTCCACCACTCTCTTCCAGCTGATTCGAGCTACAGGATAGCTGCGCCCAGCTCCCTCCCAACTCGTCCAGCTCTATTATACCTGCATAACATCTTCCCTTGGGTACTTAGTCATTCAACCAACCATCCCACTGACCAAGTAACCTTTGGGAAGTCTTCAACAGCAATGGTAATGCATCTAGCTCCTCTCCGCTAATGCATCACCCATCTCCTTACAATTGTAGCATAAGATAGCAAGTCCCTCTCCTGGACTAACATGTGCATCCTTTGATCAAACAGAGCAGACACCTTGATCCATCATCCATGGATCAGGTCGTCCCCCTTTACTCATGATCAGATCACACACAGTCTTCCCTGCATAATAACAACTAGATCCATATTTGTGGTCCACGCCACCCAGTACCAGCCTTACCCTCAGGTACCAGTATGACAACAAGCAAACATCCTATAAGACCACACAAGCACAATAATTACATATTAATCCGATAACCTAGCACAGGTTCTAACAATTTCATGATTCCGAGCCTAAGGCTATGTTCATGTCCAATTTTGGTCAAACTCAAAAGTGCTCCAAAAATTAATGTTAAGCTTTGTAAATTACCCAAAAAAATATAACTAACACGAATCCAAGGTCAGAATTCACACGAAAAATCACTAACCCTATGATCCGATCCAAAACAGCCCTAGGTATAAATATGGTTTTTGAGCAAATCAACTCCAAATCGTGCCTAGTATTTTCCAATAATTCTTAAATATTCTAAAACATCTATCCTTAAATTTTCAAGCTATATGATTCAGTAAAAAGTGGTTTTGGATCAGTAAACCCAAATCTGGCCTAAAACAACCCCATTGAACCGACACTTATGTACGGTTCATGGGAAGGTCTTTCTGATCACCAAACTTGAAACTAATTATCAGGAGAGAAATATATTTAGATATATAAAGAGAAATGGGTGTATCCAGAGTTCCCAGAAACCATAAACCACATGGATTCACCCATGGGTTCATGCCTTTGGCTTAAATGGTTCAACACCACTAACCTTNCTGATCACCAAACTTGAAACTAATTATCAGGAGAGAAATATATTTAGATATATAAAGAGAAATGGGTGTATCCAGAGTTCCCAGAAACCATAAACCACATGGATTCACCCATGGGTTCATGCCTTTGGCTTAAATGGTTCAACACCACTAACCTTAGATCTTGTGCCTTCCAGTATCAAGTCTGGCCATGATCCTCCAAGGCACGCCTCCATCAAGTCTTATCTTATACCTCCTGTCGTGATAAGATATCTTCCTGGGTCGCACCAATGGTTCCTTCCATTGATCTCCCATAAAACCGGTTCTGCAGTGCCTTTACCTTTAAGGCTGTTTTTGTAAATGAGAAAGGATTCTGGCCTTCTCTCTTCTCCCCTTACTCTTTGCGTGTGTTCACAAGATGAATAGGAAGCCTAGGATGTCTTGGCCTTTAGGAATGAATTCCGGTCATCTCCCTTATGTTCTCACCATTTGCGTGTGTTCTCAGGCCCTGGAGGATGCTTTGGGTGATAACATCACAGATCAAAAGCCACCAGAAAGTAGTTCTCTACTTCTCTCTTGATCTGCCCCAAAACTGCCTATTTATGGCCTTCACACCACCATGAATCTTGGATAGGGAATCCGACCATCTCTCTGTTTTCTCTGAGTGTTTCTTTGTGTTTCAGGGTGTAGGAGGAAGCCCTGGCGTGCCTGCAAACCCACGGAACCATCCTACTTTTATAGAAGAAGGGGTGGTTACTTTTCTAACTATTGCATCCTTTCGGTTTCATTTCTGTCCATTGATTTAATCAATGGTCCAGATCACACCCATTCGCCTAAGACAGTTACCAGACGTCCTGGGCCTCATAAACAACTCCTGGACATGTCTAAAATAAGCCCAAACAAGTTTCACACGTCCCTGACCCAACCACAAGAGCTCACTGGCCCATTGGTATACATGGGTCATCCACCTGGCATGGTCACTGTCCAGACCCGGCCCAACTGCCCAAGACTTGAACACTCAGTCTAGCTGAGTTGAGCTGATCCCCAGCTGACCCAGCTGAGTGAGCTAGTCCATCCAGCTCAGGGAGCTGGCACACTCTACTTGAGCTCCAACTGAGCTCTTTCCAGCTGGTTGAGCTTCTTGCTCGCATCACCCAGTTGTGATACACTTCGTACAGCTTGATATCTTCATCTTGTACAATTTTTCTAAGTCCCTTAGTCTATTCACAGACCTAGACTTAGTCTTCCTTTGCTCCATTCTGATCATTCACTTAATCGAGCTTGGCCACGATCATTTCTCTTGATCTGAACTAAAGCTGTCTCGTTTCTATCAAACGTCTAAGCCTTATGTCAAGTTCCAGGAATGAGAACATGACGGTTCAGCTGGTGTGAGCTGACCAGTGAGTGTGAAGCTAGACCGAGCTGGGCTGAGCTCACCCAAGCTTCCCCAAGCGAGGTCGAGCTGTCCCAAAACCCCGTTGAGCTACCCCTTTACTCGTGTAACTCGTTTAACTCCTTTTCCTTCTTTATATGGCTAAGTATCAACTCCCTGATGCCCTTAACCATGTTGCTAGACCATGGTATGCTTGTCTTTAGGTCTCGTGACCTGACTGATGCGTCTCCTCGCACCATGGTCCGTCCAGACGATCTTACTCAGGATCGGGGACATGACAAAGTCAAGGTCCAAACATAATATGCCAAAGAAGTCAATAAGCTCCAACAAAAAAAAATGCCAAAGAGATGGACTTGAAGCTTCACAGGTAGTTTTAGGCATATCATATTCATCATAGCAAGCCCTCCATTGTAACTTACATTCATTTAACGTGAATGTATCATTCTAAAGATTCTAATATGAAAGTTTAATAATTTCAAGACTGAATCCATATAAGTACCTATCAAAGTATAGCTATTAATGTGTTTTAACTCCCACAACAATGATTAAAGCTCAGAAAACAAATTAAGGATCGATGGGCTAAAACCAAAGAAATTTTCAAACAGAAGAAGTTAAATAGGGCAGGGAAGTTCAAGAATGAGAAAACAAAATCAGCATGTCATGTTATCAGTTAACTAGACAAGAACATGATATTCTCAATGTGCCCTGGACAACTCAACATCTTACGATTACGCTTACTAATACCTTGATACCACGTCTAAACTCGCTATCCGCAATGCCTTCCACTTTTGCACTTCTGAAACTCTCTCTGAACACATCGTAATAGTAAATAGTGAAAGGCTTAGATGACTCCAACTTATCAGACACCAACATAACTTCTCCTGTATGAATCTCTCCCGGAGAAGTAGGACTTATGTCTCTGAACAAAATATAAGAGTCATAATCATAATATATAGTGAAAGACGTAACAAAATTACATATATTTATATAAGATAAACTTCAATTTTCTAAAAACTTGTGTTATTGATTAGATTTAGTGAAGTATAGTTCATAGAAGTAAATCTATAAGCCTAAGCAAAAATTTATATAAAATTAGCTATAATTAAGAAAGAACGAAATATAGACAATAAATCTATTAATTTCTTAATAGAAATTATGAATATAAGATAAAACAAAACATGTATCATAAAATATGAAATGAACAAATTATAAAGAAAAAAAATAAAAAACTTAAAAAAACTATTTCAATGGTCTCTTCAAGAGTAACCAAGTACTGCTTCCAAAGTTTTATAACTTTCATCCTAACCTTTCACATAGGGTTCTTTGGCTTTAAGTCAAAAATGAAATTAATGACACTCATTTTCTTTTCTAGTTTGAAGTTTGTGTGTTACCTTAGATTAAAGTTTAGTATTCTNAAAGTTTTATAACTTTCATCCTAACCTTTCACATAGGGTTCTTTGGCTTTAAGTCAAAAATGAAATTAATGACACTCATTTTCTTTTCTAGTTTGAAGTTTGTGTGTTACCTTAGATTAAAGTTTAGTATTCTTTCCGTTTCAATTTACATGTCATTATAGAATACAAACTTTATGCTTAAATAACTGTTATTTTATAATATTTTCAAACTTTATTAAATTTATATGATATTATATTTTTATTTGTTGAAAAGTGATTAGGTGTATAGGTAATTGTGTTTTTATCTTAAAAATATATAAAATTAAATGTTTTCTTAATTTTTGTGCAAAAACCTAAAATGACAATTAAGTGAAATGGATGGAGTAGATATATATATTCATAACTGATAGGGTTTACCCTCAAGAATTGAGTCAATCAAATATTATATCGCGAGTTTAATCGCAAAATTTCGTGTATAAATTTTAATTGATCATTAAAATTGTGTATAAATTAATAGTAACTTTACTATATTAACCAAAAACGGATTGCAATATGTCGATTGCATATATTAGTTTCCAATATTTTATTGCATAAATTATGGTTAAATATAAAATTATAAAAAAAGAATCAAGTTAATATAGGAAAATAATATTATTGTCTGACGATATTCAAAAACAACATCAATCACCCCCACCCCATTTATTTAAATTTTAGGGTTGATTCCCCATTTATTTATTTTCATCATATAATGGTTGAGGTAGGAAACCAAATTAAATCTAGAGAGAGTTAATATGTATGCCCTATTTATTTACTTGCATTATATAATAGTAGAGCTCCTCAAACTAAGTTTTGTCATAGTTAATTAAATTAAGTCTTATTTTTGGGTTCACCAACCAATAATATTTGATATTTGATATATTTTTTAAAAAGAAACAAAATAATAGAGAATTTAATTTGTATTATATTTTTAAATAAAAATATAAATCACCTAAAATAGTAATAATTGCAAAAAAAAATATTGATAATGTTATACACACAATACTAAACCCTAAACCTTGGTGTAAATCCTAAATTCTAAATATAAACTAAATGTTAATAACACTAAAACCTAAATCATAATCACTAAAACGGAAGGAATATTAAGTAAAATTAATATTTATAAAATAACAAAATAGAAAAATAAAAATAAATTTTAAACATGTAATCCGCTCGTAGCGCGGAAAAATTGTCTCAACTCCCACAACAATGATTAAAGCTCAGAAAAGAAATCAAGGATCGATGGGTTAAAACCAAAGAAAATTTTCAAACATAAGAAATTAAATAGGGCAGGGATGTTCAAGAATAAGAAAACAAAATCAGCATGTCATGTTATCAGTTAACAAGACAAGAACATATATTCTCAATGTGACCTGGAAAACTCAACATCTTACGATTACGCTTACTAATACCTTGGATACGACGTCTAAACTCGCTATCCGCAATACCTTCCACTTTTGCACTTCTGAAACTCTTTCTGACCACATCGTTATAGTAAACAGTGAAAGGCTTAGATGCCTCCAACGTATCAGACACCAACATAACTTCTCCTGTATGAATCTCTCCTGGAGAAGATGGATCTATCTTTAAGAATAAATTTTCCCACTCAGTAGGCACATCACATGTCATGATCCTCCATGCGTCCTCCTTCTCTTCTTGAATCCACAAACGCATAAGACGAAAGTACCTAAAATCAGTTCCTCCTAACTTACCTTGGTGGTTTACAAGAGTCCAACAGTTAGCGTTTATGGTTGTGATATGTCCGTTTGAGTGATGATAAACGGCTACTTTCTTGATATCCTCTTCGTTTAACATATCTTCTTGTGGTGCGTTAATAAACTCCACCTTCTCGGATCTAACATCAAACCTAGCTATCTTAAAACCTCCAATTACATAGTATATAGCACCATTGATGCAAATCCCGCCGTGAATCTTCCTGTAGGGATCTCCGTCGACGAACTCAATCTTTTTCCACTCTTGTTGTTGACATCCCAATGTGAAAACGAAATGCTCCTGTTCTAGATTGTCTTTTGTACGGCTGTCGAACCCGTCATACATCATCACACACAACACTTTGTACTTGTCTTGGACAGGATCGTAACCGAGACGTGCGTACATGTCTCTTCCGTTGAGTGTAACATCAGGCAGTTTCAAGATTTGTCTTGTGGTTGGATTACAAACTGCTATCGATGAACCACGTGTGCAACATATTAAGCCGTTCACAGGGCGAGATCTGATGTAGTAGACGAGATCCGAGATTGTCATTTCGTGTCTGGCTAGGGTTGAGTTTTCTTCGGTGCCGTGAAGATGAAGCGCTTACGGGAATCGAAGTGCTTGAATGTGAAAAGGAGACGTGGTCGAGTCTTTGAATGAATCAGGAACGAGTCTGCCAGATCTTTGCTATGGATGATAGAGAACCAGAGCTTTGACACGGATTGGAACCTGATGATTGATTTGGCAGGAAGTCTCGAGAGTATCTCAACAGTGAGGTCAAAAGGAATGTGTTTTGGGGAGTTTTCTTCGTGAGCTACGTCACGTGTTTGTGACGGTTCCATGGCGGCCATGAGATATAGAACCCTAGAACCCACAAAAGCCGCTTATATAATGTAAACCACCTTCACTTTGTCAACAAATATAAACCATTTTCTATTTCCATAAAGAATTATGGGAAAATCAGAATTATCTCTTGCTTTTTAATTACTGATTTTATTCTGATGCTTTTTAAATTTACAAATCTTTTTTTTATCAAAAGAACTTCATTACAAGGACGTTATTACTATGAAATCCATCTCATAGAAGAAAAATATATGATTTTGCCATAAGGCACTTAGGGGGGTGTATTCAATCTAAATTTGAGGTGATTTGATGTCTTCAAATGAATATTTTAAATATAAGATATTATTATTAATCTATTTGTAATACATAATTAGTTTTAACTTTTTTTGTAAGAATGAAAAGTATCTTAAGATATTTGTATCACTTTTGAGATATCTTCCTATAAATCTTATCACTGGAGATTACTTTTTTTTGTTATTTCACTTTTGAGATATCTTCCTATAAATCTTATCACTGGAGACTATTAAGATATTCTCCAAAAATATGTTGCTTTTCTTAATACTTTTTCTTTTTATTATTATTATTTCATTTTTGAGTTATATATACTTTTATGGATAATTTTTTTCTGTTTCCACTTTTTGACATAATATATTTTTTGACAAATTACTTTATCCTAACATACTTAGGTATTTGTTTATTTTCAAGTTTATAATTTATCTTATAATAATGCATTGAAATATAAATATACATCTTTTAAAAACAATTTTTTTTATAAATTTCTCCAGAACACGTATTATTTTGTCACATGTTTTCTTTAGTTCTGATATATTGACTTTATTTTGACAAGCTTACTTAGTTTTGCATGTTTCCTTTTCCACATATAGTTACTTGGCAAACTTAATTATTCTCCGACTGATGTGTTTTCTTCTAATCATATACTAGGTAATAATCCGCGCCATGTGCATAATGAATGAATTAAAAATAATTATTTTTAATCTACATATATTAATATATGTTATATAGTGAAAGATGTAACAAAATTTCACAAATTTATATAAGAGAAACTTCAATTTTTTTTAAACTTGTGTTATTGGTTAGATTTACTGAAGTATAGTTCATAGAAATAAATCAATAAGCGTAAGCAAAAATTTATATAAAATTAGTTATAATTTAAGAAAGAACAAAATATAGGCAATAAATATATTGATTTCTTAATAGAAATTATGAATATAAGATAAAACAAAACATGTATCATAAAATAATAAAATATGAAAGAAACAAAATTTAAAGAAACAAATAAAAAAAGCTGAAAAAAACTATTTCAATGGTTTCTTCAAGAGTGACCAAGTACTTGTTCCAAAATCTTAAAACTTTTATCTTAACCTTCCACATAGTTTTTTGCTTTAAGTCAGAGATGAAATTCATAATACTCATTTTCTTTCCTAGTTTGAAATTTGTAAAGTTTGTTACCTTAGATTAAAGTTTAGTACTCCCCCCATTTCAATTTACGTGTCATTATAGAATAAAATTTTTATTTTAAAATAAGTGTTGCTTTATAATTTTAATGCAAAATTAATTAATTTTATATGATATTCTATTTTTATTGGTTGAAAAGTGGTTAGGTATATAGGTAATTGTGTTTTAATCTTGAAAATATATAAAATTAAATGTTTTCTTAATCTGTGTGCAAAAACGTAAAACGACAACTAAAGTGAAATGGATGGAGTATATTATATATAGTCATAACTGATAGGTTTAGGCCACAAGAATCGAGTCAATCAGATATTCAATAGCGAGATTAATGGCAAAATTTTGTGTATAATTTTTAATTGATCATGAAAATTGTCTATAAATTAATAGTAACTTTCCTATATTAACCGAAAACAGATTGCATTATGACGAGTGCATATATTAGTTTTTAATAATTTATTTTATTACATAAATTACGGTTAAATATAAAATTATAAAAGGAATCAAGTTAATACAAGAAACTAATATTATTGTCTGACGATATTTAAAAACAACATCAATTCCCCCCCCCCCCATTTATTTAATTTTTAGGGTCGAAACCCCTTTTCTTTATTTGCATCATATAATGGTTGAGGTTGGAAACCAAATTAAATCTAGAGAGAGTTCTTATTGATTCTCTTTGCATTATATAATGGTTGAACTCCTCAAACTAAGTTTTGTCGTAGTTAATTAAAATAATATATCGATGGTGATTATATTTACATATTCTGTTAACATGTCGTTGAGCCAATAATAAGTTTATATTAGTGAAGTTTTGATGTGTATTTTTATTGAGTTAATATATATTTTTTTGATATGATTTCGGAGTTAACTAATATTCCCAAAATCAATTTAGATTGATAGATGCTATATTTTCATTCCCTAAATTTTAGCTTGCTCATAATTAAGACTATATTTATGGGATCAACATTATATGTTATAAATCCGTACTATAAAATATTCAAATTTTATAGTTATAATACCTATCATTAAGATATTTCCAAAATCTATATATGACTATAATCCATAAATGAATAGTGATATTATATATTTTTATGTTCACCCAATTTTTGAATTGATAACATATGTTTACACCAGATCATATTATATTATAATATAAATGTTAGTAAATATAATGCATTTTTAGGGGAGCTCATCCAAATAATATATATACATATTGTTTTAAAATAAATAAAAATGTTAGTAAATATGAACTTTTTGAAGGGAAAATTAGTCAATATATGGTTGAAACATAGCTATATATATATATATATAATTATATATATGTTACAGAAAATTATAAAACTTAGCTATACATATACATATCTTATTATATAAAACTTGATTCTTCAAAGTTACTAATTAACACGATTTCGACACATGTCAATTATATATTTAAGATTGTGACATGTGTTGATATATTTTACAAGATAATAACAAAAAAAATAATTGTGAAAAAATATTTGGATAGTAGTTTTCCTTTTAAAATTGTGTAACTTTCCTTCTAAAATTGAGAATTGTGTTAAAATATATCTCATGATTAATATAAAAATATAAAATATTAGAAACTAAGATAAGTTTGATATAATTACAAATAATTATTTGATAGAAATTTTGACATGTTTTAGAATATATCATGATTAAAATATCTATACAAATAGAATAGTAAAAAGAAATATGAAAAAAATAATTTTCAAAATTATTTACTTTGAAAAAAATAAAAATTCATTTATAAAATTATTTAATAGGAATTTTTAGTAAATTTCCTTTTTAAAAATCTCAAAGACAAAGATATTTGTAAAGTAATTTATTTATGTCTAGATTTCCTTTTCTAAAATCCTAAAGAAAAGATAATTGGAAAATATTATTTGATACTAATTATTAACATCGAAATTTTCTTTTAAAAAATTTAACGAAAATTATATATCAAAAAGATTTGTACAATAATTTATTTATTTTCTAAATTATTTTCGTTTTTACAAATCTTATACTAAAATTTTTTGTAATACTAATTTTCCTTTTCTAAAAACATAAAGAAAAGATAATTAAAAAAAAATTGATATTAATTATCCTATTTAAAAATGTTAAACCAAAAACACTGTAATTTTTCAAAATTGTGAACTGTGTTAAAATATATCTAATGCTAAATAAAATATACTATTTTAAAAACGAAAATAAGTTAATTAAAACGATTTTAAGAACGATTTTTTTTTAAAAAAAAAAATAGAGTAATTAAAATCCTATACCAAAATAAATTTGTACAGTAATTTATTTTCTTTTCTAATGTATTTTCATTTTTAAAAATCCTATAACAAAAAAGCTTTCTAGAAATAATTTATTTGATACTAATATTTATTTTATAAAATCATAAAGAAAATGTAATTGGATAAAAATATTTGATTGTAAATATCCTTTTTTAAAAAAATCGTAAACCAAAAAAAAATTAAAATAATGTTTAAAATTAATTTATTTTATTCAAATCCTAATGGAAAAGATCAGACATAAAAAGGAACTATAGTTTGTGTTTAATGTTAGTTTTTCTTTATTCAAATCCTAAACATAAAGATCATAAATTAAAAGGAATCACAATTTCCGCATCTATATATAGGACCAAGTTATCTCATATTTTGTGACTTCTCATATTTGATCACTAAACAAAATTATAGATTCAAGAAAAATATACAATGAGTTTTTTGCATGCTCTTTCACATCTTTGTGTGTTATTGTTTTTCTTTTGGATGTCAGATGTTGAAGAATAACTAAATATCTTTCGCATGTACTTTTCATACTCATGGTTAGATACCATATGAAAAGTAACAAATTACAGTTAAAATCTTAGTTAGAAATTATAAATATACAATTATTAGAGAGTTACAAAACTATTTTATTGTAAATATTTAATAGTATTTTCCTATTAAAGAATAGAGAATTGTAAATAAAAAATAACTTATTTCTTTTTACAGAATCGTATTTGCAACGTTAAATAAAAAAGTATTGGTTTAAAATAATTACAAAATCGTAATTTCCTTTTCTTAAAAAACCTATTTTTAAAGTCAATAAAATATATGAGTTTAAAATAATTACAAAGTCACTAGAGATCGATTTAAGATAAACAATTTACTTATGAACAAATGTAATTATAATATTAATTTTTTCTTATAAAACTTTAATAGTGTTTTTCCTTATAAGTATACAATTATTTGATTGTTATTTTTGTTTTTACAAGATCATAGACTTAATCTTTATATATATTTTTATTATATAAAACTTGGTTTTTAAAGTTTCTAATTATTATAATCATGACACATGGTAATAAATATTTTAATATTATGACATGTGTTAAAAATTCATAAATATGTAATAATTTAATAAGAAAATTGATAGTAATTTTCTTTTTATAATTCTGTTTGTTCAGGATCTTAAGAAAGGAAAATTATGATTTATTAAAAAAAATTATTTTCATATAGCTGTTACAATACTATTGATAAACAACTATTCACATATTCAAGATTTAGAAACATTGTTTTCATTTTGCAATGTTTGTGGTTACAAGAATCAAAGAAGTATCAAACTGCATAAGGTGTTAATAGTTTCATTACCTCTAAAATTACAAGATAAAAATTGGTGATCCAATGTTTTCCATTTTCTAAACAACTAAGATCATTACTAATTCTCCTATATATTCATCTATATATTTTCACTTAAAATAGACAATTATAGGTAGGATTTGTCCAATGTATGATTTTGTAATATAGTTTCTCTACTTTTAAAATAAAATAAAGAGATATCTACTTTGATCTCTAAATATATAGATTAAAATATCAATAAACTATATTCTCCCTAAAAGTAGAAAAACTCTATAATAGATTCATACAATTGAAATGTTCTTATCAATAATAAAGTCTGTATTTTAAGAAAAAATATAGGGAAATATATAAAACGAGGTTGGGGATACTTCGAAGATGAATAGACTAATCAACAAAATGTATATATAAATAAGAATAAATGCAGAAAAATTAATGATCATGTAAACATTAGAATATGTTTGAACAAGAAGAATAACATACAAATTTAATACAAGTATTAAATTTATTGACTCGATTGTCTAGATTCAACTTTATAATTCATTGTATTTCACTATGATTCATATTTCTGTGGAGTTGGGTTCGATTTGAATTTTGAGTCTGGCTTTTTCTGCAGACTAAGTAGAAGGTTACTAATAACTGTTTATGCACTATGGTTACTTGAACATAAATACCAAACAAAACTTACGTGGAAAAACATATTTTATTTCTCAAAATAAGTTTCACACAATATATGCAAAAATCCTATAATTGCGAAAACAAATTCTCATTTTTATATTTTTCAAAAATTTAAATCATTAGTCAAAACCCGTGAATTATAACATTAGAAATTATCGTACATCTCATGAATTCGTAAACTTAGATATTTTTAAATGACAATTTAAAGGTTCATTTATAAATAGGTTACTGGTAACATTATGTAACATTATATCATAAGAAAACATAGATTTAATGATACTGAATTATAAATAATCTAGTAAATTATGTCTATTTTTATAAATGGACTGAGAATGATTGTGAGGTTACCACATAAACAATGGTAACTTTGTTAATTACCCATGAATATAAGATTATTTTTTAAAAAATTGTTTCCCTTTTAATATATAAGGGATTTGTTTTCTTCTGACCACAAATTAACTTAGCTAAACCAAATCAAACCGTACTCTCTATAACAACTAATATTTTTGATTAATCTGGATATTCCCAAATCTGCAGAATTGTCCAGACTAATTTCCAAGTGAAATCCTATAGATAGAGTGTAATAGAGTGCCCTCGAATCTGAATTTACCGCTTACCACTAAACCACCCTCACATGGTTTATAACAACTAAACTGAATCAAACAAAACCGTGTAAAACTGAACTAGAAGCAAATCAGATGGTTATTTGGTTCACACGGTTATCAAAAAGATAGATACGCGAGTTTACAAAGTAGAATTGATTCAATTGAAACTAACATGTTTTCTAAAAAGGTTACTGACAGTACCACAAAATACACGGCTTGTGGATATTGGAAACTGTACGTTAGGTAAGCTTTTATTCTATGAATCCTCCTTTAATATATAAGACCACGTCTACGTGCGGAAATTATACAGTGTTAGATTTCTGTAACTTGTAAATGTTTCTCAGTAAATGAATATGAATGTTGAAGCTTATAGAATCAAGAGAGCTGTGAAGAAGAGCGGAAGAAGAAGAAGATGAAAGTATTTCAAGCCTCCAAAAAGAAGTCAAGGTCCAACAAACAAATGCCAAAGAGATGGAATTGAAGCTTCACACACGCAGCTTTAGGTATATACCATGTTCATATGTATGTTGTTAATAACTGGAGCATCATCTCTTATACCCATCCTCCTCATCACTCAATCTATCTTAGACACTTTTTTTCTTTTAATTTTATATGTTGAACGAAAAAACATAAAATTAAACTTGAAATGTGAATATTTTTTTATTTCACTTATAGAATTTGATAAAATTATTTTAAAAATCAAAAAACGTTTTTTCGTATTTTCACGAAAATCATCAAAATATAAATAAAAAACGATTTTAAAATATTTTTTTTCGAATTTGAAAACTCTAGAATTTAAATATTTGCCCATGGGTTCACCCATCCATTGGGGGGGGGGGGGGTTTGTTTAGGGCATCTCCAACCCAACTCCATTTTTTACTCTAAAATGGAGTAAAAGGGAATATGGAGTAGAAAACACTCCAACCCTACTCCATATTCTACTCCATAATAGAGTTTACTCCATAAATAGAGTAATCTATTTTTTGTTTGTTCATCACTCCATTATGGAGTGGAAAATGAAGTGGGGTTGGAGCATTTTTACTTCATATTCTCTTTTACTCCATTTTGGAGGAAAAAATGGAGTTTTACATTGGAGATGCTCTTAGTCTTGAACATCGGGGAGGATTTAATTTAGGAGTTTAGGTTTTGATCAAAAAAAGAATTATGAAATATGGGTATAAGAGATTTTTGTGGGTATAGAAGATTGGGTGATGAGGAGGATGGGTATTGAAGATGTTGTCCCTTAATAACTCCATTTAGTAAAAAAAATATGGTAAGTTTATAGCAAGTATGTAATGTATCATTCTAATAATTTCAGGAATAAATCTATATACTTACTTATCAAAACATCTCTATTGTGTTTTAGCTCCAACAACAATGGTTAAAACTCCAAACATAAATAAAAAATAGGCTAAATTAAGCCAAAACCAATCTTCAAACATAAGAAATTAACTCGGAGGCATGGATCAAGTTCAAGAGAAGGAAAGAAAAATCAGCATGTAGATATAAAAAAGTCACAATATCAGTACAAGAACATGATATTCTCAATGTGACCTGGAAAACACAACATATAAGGATTATGCTTACGAATACCTTGGATACCACGATCCTCAATACCTTCCACTTGTGCACTTCTGAAACTCTCTCTGATAATATAGTAATAGAAAACATTGAAAGGCTTAGATGGATCTAACCTATCAGATACCCATATAAATTCTCCTGTATGAATCTCTCCCGGAGAATTCGGTTTTTTGGCTCTGAATAATTTTACCCACTCTGTAGGAACATTGCTTTTCATCATGTTCCATGATTCATCTTCTTGTAACCACAAACGCAAAAGACGGAAGGCCCAACGATCTATTCCTCCTAACTTACCTTGGTGGTTTACAAGTGTCCAACAGAAAGTGTTTATGGTTGTGATCTTGGTTGAGGAATAATAAATGACTACTTTCTTGGTATCCTCTTCGTTGAACATATCTTCTTGGGGTGCGTTAATAAACTCCACCTTCTCGGATCTAACATCAAACCTAGCTATTTTATGTTTAGTTACAAAGTATATAGCACCATTGATGCAAATCCCATCGTGAAAACCACTGTAAGGATCATCTCCGATGACCTCAATCTTTCTCCACTCTTGTTGTTGACATCCCAATGTGAAAACGAAACACTCTGGCTCGTAAGTGTTTCTTGTATTGGTGTACACCTTATGCATCATCACACACAAGACTTTGTATTGGTCTTGGACAGGATCGTACCCTAGACGTGCGTGCATGGCTTTTCCGTTGAGTGTAACATCAGGCAGTTTCAAGATTTGTCTTGTGGTTGGATTACAAACTGCTATCGATGAATCACGTGTGCAACATATTAAGCCGTTCACAGGGCGAGATTTGATGTAGTAGACGAGATCTGAGATTGTCATGTCGTGTCTGGCTGTGGATGAGTTTTGTTCGATGTCGTGCTCAGGAGCTGAGAAGATGAAGCGCTTACGGGAATCGAAGTTCTCGAAGGTGAAAAGGAGGCGTGGTCGAGTCTTTGAGTGAATCAGGAAGGAGTTGTAGAAATCTTTGCTGTGGATGATAGAGTACCAGAGCTTGGATACTGATTGGAACCGGATGATGGATTTAGCCGGAAGTCTCGTGAATATCTCAAAAGTTAGGTCGAATGGAATGTGTTTTGGGGAGCTTTGGTCGTGAGCTAGGTGACGTCTTTGTGACGGTTCCATGGCGGCTATCAGATAGAGCCCTAGAAACACAAAAGCAGCTTATCTATATAAACCCACTTTCTATTACCCGCCCTTAAAAGTGCGGGTATATTTTTTGTATACATTTTTTTAGAAATTTAATATGTGTTTATCTTTGTAATCATATTTTTGTAAAATATATTTTTAAAAGCTATTAGTAAGAGATTTTGATAATTATATTAAATTTGTGATGTTTCTAGCTAATACATCGATGATGTAGTCATTTCTCACTACACATTAATTCTTTTTAGTAGGATATATATATGGTGTATTGACAAATTAGATGTAAGTATTATTTTTATATTCGATCTAGACTCGCGGTTGAACTGATAAACCTAGTTGAAAATATATATATATATATATATATATTAGATGTTTTTTATTAGTTATAATATCATTTGAAACGTTCATAAGATATATAGATTACATCATTTGAAACTTTAATAAGATAAAGTTTACAAAATGAGGAGATGCATGCACAATTTTTTAGTTTTTTATGCTAGATTCTAATCCGCTCTTTGAAAGGATATGTATATTTTTTGTTTTAATTTTTTGTAATGTAATATAAATCCAACAATTTTTTAGAGATATCCATAATTAATTAGTTAAAATAAATAAAGAATTTTTGGAAAATGATTATAATGATATATCATTATCAATATTAATAATTCAAAACATTCTTGTTAACACATTGTATGAATTTTATTAATTTGAGATATGGACAAACTCAGATATTAAAACTTGTTTTAGAAATATTTTTGGTTTCAGAGTACATATAAAATGTGTTATTGCAATGTCAGAAAAAAAAAATCTTTATCTACTAGTCCAATCTCCCATTAATTTTATAATGGACAAAATAGTTACAAAAATATAGTATGCATATTGTAATTGTTCAAAGTCACTTCGTTTCGCTAACCGTTTTGTATTCTTCCTTACAGTAGCAAGAGGATATTCCTTCTTAAAAATAACGTAATTGTTCTCTAATATAAATGGGTATAGATCGTGGCAAACAATTGTTATTGGAATATCTAGTTATTATTGGACTTAACAAATATCATTAAGACATGTTCCTGTTTTAATAGTATGGATAGATTCTAACCCGCTCTCAGAGGGCGGGTTTATCTTTTGTTTTATACTCTCTCCGTTTTATTTTATTTATCACTAGGAAACCACCCCGCGCGTAAACGCGCGAGAGAAAAGATGTTTTTTTTAAAGTAATTTTTATGTAATTTATATTTGTTAGTCAATCATTTTGAATCATTTAATAAACTAATTATTTTGTACGAAGATCAATACTTAAAAAATAATCTTATATAATAGAAGAGTGAAAATATAATTTGTGTTTGAAAATGTATAAATTTAAATGTTATGTGTTTAGCATAACAATATTAAGTAAACTTTAATATTAAAGTCGCAGTCATTTTC
>CAKOAT010694042.1:109481-175696 GCA_932364175.1 Eruca vesicaria subsp. sativa | reverse complement strand
CGTTATTATCTCTGTGTGAATACATCCACTGCCGCAACTCGAAAATATTTCCCGGACCGGACATTTTTTTGTGTTTGATCAAGCTTATAGCTGATTTTTTTTGGTGTGTTTCAAATGAATCACATAAGGTGGTATTTATAGAAATTTTCGAATCTGAGCATTTACTAGGAAATTGCTAGGAAAAGTAGGTACAAAACACTATTTTTATTTAAATTTGATATTTCCTATCCAGTTCCTCCTAATTTCGTAGTAATAAACATTTTCCTCCTAATTTCGTAGTAATCTTTTACTATGCCTTTACGAGGAAAGTCTTTACTACGGCTTTACGAGGAAAAGTAATTTTTCCTCGTAAGATCCTCGTAAAATTACTAAGGTCTTACGAGGAAAACATTTTCTCGTAATTTTTCGAGGATCTTACGAGGAAATTTGCTTTCCTCGTAAACTCGAAGTAAGGCCTTAGTAATTTTACGAGGAAGCTTTTTCCTAGTAAAATTTTCTAGTAAAGGCTTAGTTTTCTTATAGTGATCAGTTTTCATCTCTTGTATGTTTTCATGTTTTTGTTCTTTTTTTTTGTGCTTTAAGATGTCATGTTATTTAAAAGACATTCCATGGTTGTTTTAATGCTATGCACATTTGGAAAATCATTTTTGCAAATACATGTGTACCTTAAGCATATACACATCCACCTTATATGTTATCCATGTATACATTAAAATTATATTGTACATATGTACACCAAGTTTTATTTGTTAACTTTTTGTTATTTTCCCACATATCATTAGACTATATATATATATTCATATTATGTAATATATATATGTACAGGTTCAACATTTGTACAACCAATAATTTTATGTACACATAAATTTCATTATCCATATGTACCGAAAGTTACGTTTACACTGGTTTTAATGCTATGCACATTTGGAAAATCATCTTTGCAAATACATGTGTACCTTAAGCACATACACATCAAACTTATATGCTATCCATGTGTACATTAAAATCATATTTTTCATGTGTACATTAAAATTATTTTGTACATGTGTACACCAAAATTTATTTGTTAACGTTATATGTACACTGGTTTACAAATATTCACATGTATATATGATTAATAAAACTTAATGTTCGAGGAATACCATACACGTGAATAAGATGTTTGATTCCAAGTAATCACGTTTTATTATATTATTTCTTCTTTAATTTATTAACTAGAGTTTGACCCGCGCTTGAAAGCGCGGAAATTTTTAATGGTTAAAAGTTTATATAATTGGGTTTTGTCTTTATTTGAAATATGTTTTGGTATAAAACCAGTAATCCAAAATTTGTGGTGGTGATTGTTTTGCATTAGTTTTTAGTTTTTATTTTTAGATTTGGTTTTAGATTTTGGTTTTTGGTTTTTAGTTTTTAAGTTTCTATTTTGATTTTAAGCTTTTGGTTTGGATTTTTAGTTTTTAGATCCGATGAATTAGTTTGAACTCATAATTACCAACAAACAAATCCCAAAGAACCGAACATCTAATTTAAAACTGAAAAGATGAAAATTGCAATAGTTTATTTTGTAAATAAAAAAAAAAGCAAAAATATAACCTCTGTTTTCAGCTTTGGTTTTGGATTTTAATTTTTAGATTTGGTTTTTAGTTAAGCTTTACATTTTTTTTAAATCAATAAATTATTTAAGAAAAATAAAAAATAAACTATTTAAATGTTACCATTGAAATTTATCAAGACAGAGTGATTATTATTTAAAATAAAAAATATTAACATGTTTTAAAGTACATGATTTAAATAAGTGATTAATAATAGATAATTTTGTTTTGTTAAAAATATTAAATATTTTTGCGCCTCAGAATAGTAATTGATTTTTGATCCATTAAGATGAAAAGTTTATTCAATGTTTTTTGGAGTTTTTCTTTAATACTAAGCCCAAAAATCAAACTATATAATTTGTCTTAAAAAACAAAATTAAACCCAAAATTCTATTCCATAAATAACCGTCGGTTTAATTTAAGTAATGCGGTTCAATCAACTTATAAGACTTGTATTATTTGTAACATTCTAGAAAGAGTACAAATTTAAATGATAATTTGTATCAATAGATAAAAAGAATGACTCTATTTTAATAGAGTAGATGGTGGCATTATTGCAATTAATTTGACTTCTTTCATAGCTTTTCTAGGTTTATGAATTTTGCAGGAAGTTTTGGGATTCTTAGTTAGAATTTGCAGAAATAAATGAAAGACAACGTCGATTTCTTTAATATGGTCTTTATCTTGATTTACGATTGATCTAAGGTTGACAACTAACAAAATAAAGATCTTAAAGAGAAAAATATGGGCATGTACAAGTTTTAAAATATACTTCTCGTTCTATATTAAGTGTTACAATATTCTCGTTCTATATTAAGTGTTACAATAGAGAATTTATTTCATTACAAAATACGTGTCGTTTTAATTTTCAATGTAAAATTTATTAATTTTCTTATATAATTTATTTTTCTATTGGTTGAAATATGGTTATGTGTATAGGTAATTATGTTTTTATATTGAAAATATACAAAATTAATTGTTTCGTTAATTCGTATGCACAAGGCTAAAATGACATTTATAATGAAACAGAAAGAGTATATTGCATCTGAGTTGTACGATACACAAATTTAGATACGAAATTAGACATCGCATACGAGTCTGTGTATTAAGCTTGGGCGGTAGTAAAATACAGATTTTACAAAGTTAATCTTCTAAAAAGAGGATTTAACATTAAGACCCCTTAAATAAGTTTGTTTTGGATAAAAACTCCAAAACTAAGTTTTTAAAGTAAAAATCCCCAAACTAGTTTTAAAAGTAAAAATCCCCAAATTAGTTTTATTTAATGGATTAAACCTTCAGTCTATAGTGTAGGTCAAAATGACCACTAGTGCCGGTAAATCTTTAGTTTAGGGGTTTTTACACTAACTAAACATAATTAAGGTGTTTTACCACTAAAAATTTAAAAAATCCAAAAAATCGAAAAAATAAAATATAATACCCTTATCTAAAAATTATTTAACTTAAATTTGCAACTTCAGAATTTTAAAACTTGTGCAAATATATGTTTATGATTGGTTTTTAAAATCAACAATTTATATGTAGAAATTTAAAATATAAAAAAACCAAAAATTTAATAAACTTATGTATTGACCACTAAAAATATAAAAATAAAATATGTAAAACTTTAAAATAGAATAACATTATCTAAGGGTTAGTAACATAAATTTTCAAATGTTAGTTACAGATAATTAGTTTATTCTAATGTCGATCAAAAGATCCACTACTACAAGTAAATATATACATATATAATGTTGATTAAATTATTTTTTTTTGTCAATTTGCATAAACTTTTTAAATGCTAATTTTAAAATTTTAAGTTACTAATTTTTAGACATTGTTATTCTATTTTAAATTTTACATATTTTTATTTTTGGATTTTTATATCTTTAATGGTAATACATAATGTTTCTCAAATTTTTTTGTTTTTTTATAAATAAAATCCAAAAATAAAAATATATAAATTTAAAATAGAATAAAATTATTTAAAAATTAGTAACTTAAATTTATAAAATATGCATTTAAGAAGTTATGCAAATTGATGAGTTTGGTTTAGTTTAAAATCTACATTATATATGTATAAATTGACTAGTAGTAGTGGATCTTTTGATCAGCATTAGAGTAAAACTAACTATCTAAAAATTAGTAACTAACATTTGAAAATTTAAGTTACTAATCCTTAGATAATGTTATTCTAGTTTTAACATTTACATATTTTTATTTTGAATTTTTATATCTTTAATGGTAAATACTTAATTTTTAGAGAAAATGACTAGAATAAACCTAAAAAGTATTTATCACAAATATAAACCTTAACAATTAAAATGATCAAAATATCACTTAAATATTTTACTCCCTCTGTTCCTAAAAGATCCATATTCTAGTTTTTTCACACTTTTTAATAAAACACAATAAATTTGCATTGTTTTTTGTATTTATCTTCTTTCCATAATTTTTAGCCAATAGAAAATCAATTAGTGCAATTAAGTTTTTTGAAGTTTACAATTAGTTAATAAAACATGCATTGAAAATGTAAAAAATGGATCTTNAAAACACAATAAATTTGCATTGTTTTTTGTATTTATCTTCTTTCCATAATTTTTAGCCAATAGAAAATCAATTAGTGCAATTAAGTTTTTTGAAGTTTACAATTAGTTAATAAAACATGCATTGAAAATGTAAAAAATGGATCTTTTAGAAACAAAATTTTTTTCTAGAATATGTATCTTTAAGGAACGGAGGGAGTATTAAATATACATTTATACCACTTGGGTTAACTAATCCTAGATTTTTTGTTTAGAGTTAACGACTGGGGTTTTGGGGATAGGGTTTCAAATTTAAAAAAATTAAGAAAACTTAAAATTTTCAAAATAAAAAATGCTATTTTGGTCATTTTAATTTGTGATGTCTATTTTGTGTTAAAAACTTAAAAGAGGGCTACTTTAGAGAACTGCCCTAATTTTATTATATGTTTGGTTTCTTTTTATATTTCCAATTTTTGCATATAAAGTGTTAGTTTTAAAAACAAATCATACTCATATATTTGCATAAAGTTTTTAAAATACTGAAGTTGCAAATTTAAATTACTAACTTTTAGATAAAGGTATTCTATTTATTTTTTCATTTTTGGATTTTCTAAATTTTTAGTGGTAAAACACCTCAATTATGTTTTGATAGTGTAAAAATCTCTAAACTAAAGATTTAACGGTACTAGTGATCATTTTTACCCGCACTGTAGACAGAGAGTTTAATCTATTAAATAAAACTATTTTAGTATTTTTTCGTTAAATATTTAGTTTAGGGGTTTTATCCAAAATAAACTTAATTGATGGATTTTAATGTTAAAATCCAAAAATAAAAACTGAGAATTGAGAAAGAGGAATGTTTCTTGGATAGTCGTGGTGACCAGAAGAGGCGGCGAGGAGAAAGAGTAACGGCAGATGGAGTTTGATCAAGGTGATGAAGGAAACACTATTGAAGAAAGCTTTGAGAAGTGGAGGTTGATGAGGATAACGAGAATGTTAAGTTGGTTCTCCAGTGAGTAAGTGATAAGAAAAAAATAAGAATGAGAAATGATAAATGTGGGACCTATTGATAATGTATTCTAGTTATCTTATGGCTAGAAAAGAAGAGAAAAAGTTAAAGAAAGTGTCCTAATAGTATAAAGAGTCTTATAAAGTAATAAAACTCACAATGTAATTTAGGCGTTAGGTTAAGTCATAACCGTTTGGCCTCTAGTGGTTTTGACATTGGTAGACAGTATCATATTGTATGTTGTAATATTTTGAGAATGGAAAAGTAAGTACTAAAAAACCCAGAAAATGAATAGGATGCTAACTTTCTAAATTTTCTTGTACTATTAAAAATTTATCAGCTTGGGTAACTATTATAATAATCATGGATCACCTCAATTTTGTGTAATAAAATGACTGTTGTAAAAAAAAAAACATGGACATAATCATGTCTTTGTTTGGTCATGAGAAGATGTTTGTAATTTCACTAGTAATCTAAATTGTTTTTTCATTTGATTTGGGTTGGGATATATTTTTACATTTAAAATTAAATTTTGAATAATATTTGGCAAATTCTCTTGTTTTAATGTTGAGAATTTATTGTAGATCATTATTATCATCACTGTTTAGTCAAATGTAACTGATTCCAATTTCTTTTTCTTTATCGTTTCGTGGTTTGAAAGAAGAAAAAGACTTGTTACTTACAAGTTACAATTATTAAATTTTTAATTGGCTGGAAATTTCCATCTCTCATAAAACACAAAAATACGTGTTGCTCTACTTGAAATATGGGATTGTTGACTAAAATATATGATAAAAATGCAAGGGTAAATCTTCGCATCTAATCTCTAAATCTTTTGAATTTTTTATATCTTTTCTGTTTTGTTTTACAAGACGTTTTAGAACCTGTTTTTTGTTTTGAAATAGTTGACGTTTTCTAAAAACCAATGCAAATCTAATGATAAATGATTTTATCTACCCTTGACCGGATATATGCAAGTATTTGTGAGATTTAACTATGTTTTAAATCTATTTTTGTGACAGGAATAAAATCGTATATAAATTTGAATTTTGGTTCAACTTTTTATCAACTAAAGATAGAAAAAAGTAAGGTTAAAAAGTATAACAACTTGGTGTGGCCTAATCTAGAAGAGCAATGCTTATCTTTAACCTACTCTCTCTTGTTGTCATCCACCCTGTATGCTCTCACTTTGTAGTTTGTACCATCTGAATTTAAGGGTCCCTTTATAACTCGTTCGGTTTGACTAATATTCCAATTTGAAATTATAATTGAAAATCCATTTTACCAAACACCTTATAGCGACAACACTCGAGATATTATAGCCCATGAAGAAAGAGAATTATCTTATACTCCTACTTATTTTTTCGTCCTTTCATTAATCTAATAATCTAGAGAGAATGTCTAACGACTTAAGTCACGATAGTTATGACTACATTTATGTCGACGCACACCCCTGCACGTCCTTGCAAATTGGAATTAAAAATTATAGAGTTAAAAACATGGACTCGAAATAGATGGACTACTAAAAATAGACATTTATTTTGTAATATATATGTATTAACCTAATCATTTTTTCCACTTCAAATTGAAGTTAAGTTTTATTACAAAATCCAAACCTACTTCATTTTAGAATAAAAAGTAAAACGATGAACAAAAAGTAATTAAATTACTCTATTATAGAACAAATCTGTTATCTGTTTGTTGTAAAAAAAAAAGAGAACAAATCTGTTTTGATTTTGTTTTGAATTCCGAATTGAAGAGAAGAGTTAGGGGATGATTGGTAGTTGCTGTAGATGCTGTCCACAGTCCTATTTATTTCTACAGCACTAAATTTAGAGCAATCAAGCTTTAATTTTTATTTTAAAATCACAGCTCTTGAAATGATCTACAACTATACAAATGCTCTGCAGAGCCAAATATCCAAAGCAATTTTTTAGTGCTTTCCAAAAAATCTACAGCAATAAAATCTAAAGCCACAGCAAAAAATCTACATATTTTTTTCTACAGCAAAAATTTTAAAGCTACAACCATTACCAATCGAACCCTTAGAGTAGATTTTACCGTAGAAATTTGCAATGAAAAATATAATAGAGTTATAAATGCTCTAAGTAATATTCACAACATAATTACCGGTTTTAAATGTCCACTTTTTAATAGTTTTAATTACATATGGTAACCCTGAGCACTCTTATATTATAATGACACTAGATTCTAATCCGCGCTTGAAAAGCACAACTTTATTTTCGAAATGAAACAAATTCTTCTAAATAAAATTTTATATAAGATAATGTATATGTTTAGATACATTTATGATGGTGAATCAAACCGTACCAAACTGAAAAAAATAAAAGAAAAATTAAACTAAATTTCATAAATGATCGATTATATCATAGATCTCTTGAACCAAAAAATAGAAACCGATCCGAGAACCAAATGTGTATTTAAAACTTTTAAATATCAATTATATACCTACAAATATTAATTATATATAATATCTAAATACTAAATATCTTAAAATAATATTTGTAAACCAAATTAGGCAAAAAATAAATTACCCAAATATTTTCTATCTAAATTGTAGAATAGTTTACATTTAAAATTAAATAAAAACCTATCAAATGCATTGTTAGAATTTGTAAAATAAATATAAATCTATAATATTTAAATCTCCAACCCATTTTATTTTTATATATACTATTAATTATTTAGTTCATGTATAAAAATATAATATCAAATTTTAATAATTTATTGCATGTAATTAATTAAAAAAATGTTTCATATTTGAATAATTGACATTAAAACTTTTTAACTTCCAATTTATGTAAAGATATTAAATATATTAGAGTATCATAGAGATTTATTGTTAGAATAATTATATAATAAATTATGGAAAGTAATAAATGAGTTCATTTAAATTATAAAATATTTATATAGTTAGAGAAATATAATGGAGGATCAAAAAATGTTAGTGTAATTAAAGAGTCCATACAACTTGTATAAGTAGATTTTTTAGGACTCATTTCCTTTAAATAGTATTGATGATTTCCTAATCACACTTAATTCACTATAATCTACTCCATTTCTTATAAGGTAGCGTCTTTTTTACTGTCTTATACTAAATCTATAGAAGTCATGATTTTTTTCATATATTATAGTTTCATTTTAGATCATCTATTATAAAGTTTATTAAATTTTACATAATTTATCTATAATATCTTTTGATATTTTATCTTTTTATTGAAAGCAGAAATATATATATATATATATATATTTTTTTTTAAAAAAAAAATCTAACAATTTAAAATATTTTTAGAATCCTTTTCAATTATTTACGAAAATTAACTAGTTTCAATTCTGATTATCATAAATATAATTATAAATAAAAATTAATGTGTTATGTTTTGAAAATACATTTTAAAAATATTTTCTTAGAAAAAATATGTATTTATATTTCAAATATAAAATAAGAAATGTTATAATTAAATTAGCTAAAATGACTACCAGAAAATTTATCAAATGACAAATAATTTCTATTATGAAGAAAGTTACTTAAAAATTTAATAGTGATATGAACAAACAATATCATATATAAATAAAAACATAAATCACCCGCATATATCAAATTTAAATTGGTGAAGATGGTTTCAGAGCCAGCAGAGTGGCCAGCATTCACAAGTTATCTAGAAGACCTCCAGATGTTGAAAAGGAGTTTCAATTATTCGGCGATCATTTGTCCCCAGAACGCATAACTCAAGGGCATATAGTCTAGCACGTAACGCCAGGTAACAAATGACCTTTGTGGTTCACATGGACATAGAGTTACCGGAATGGTTTATAGAGTTTTAGTTGAATCTGTATCTTGATGACAAAAAAAAATCAAGTTTAAATTTAATTTATAGAACATGAAAAAACATCCGCAAGGATCAATTTCTAATATTTAATTAATACATCTATACTATCAACATCTAATGTGATTTGTTGAAATCATTCTCAACAAAACTAGTCTGTCACATTATTAATAAAATAACCAAAACAAAAGGGTTTGTGGGCAGTGCCGGAGCCACCTCGAAGAGAGGGTGATCAATTGACCCATGTAAAAATTGTAAATTTCAACTTTTAGGTGTAATTTCAGTGTTGTTCATGTGATAAATTGGTTAAAAAGCTTTTTTGACCCACATGTCATGGGTTTAAATCTTATAGATGTATCTTTTATCTTTAATATGACCTCTATAAAGCTTAGATCCAGCTTTGCCACTGTTTATGGATGTGGACAATCAAACTTCCAAAACTCGAATAACTTAGTAATATACCATGGATATGACATGGGAGACGAGCTACCTTTCTCTCCCGACACTCAACAAACAGATCTGAGATTGGGTCCGACGTCCAGAGCGTGCGCGTTACCGGCGTCGGATCCCCCTGTTTCCTCGTTATTCTTTTCCTCTCTTTGTTTGTTCGAGATCTATCCATACCTGCTGTTTTGTTTACGGTTCTGATGTCGGAGGTTTCTGTCCTTTTCGTCTCCGCTCGTGAAGAGGTTCGTCATGGACGTGAGCTTGCTGGTGTTATCTGTGGATTTGTTCTGGTTAGGTTTGCCCGTCCTCAAGTGTAAGGTGGTGTTCTCCTTTGTAGTAGTCTATTCCCTCCTTGTTGTTATCTTAAGTTATGGTCTTCGTGGTTATTTTTACTTTTGGCTCCGAGGGGTGTTTGTTTTACCTCGTCGGTTTATGACTTCGGAAAGGTTTTGTTCTTTTGCCGACTTTGTGTAAGACACGGTTTTTTCAATATTAATCCAACAGACGACCAAAAAAAAAAGACATGGGAGACGAGAGGACAAGCGAGAAAGTCAAAGTCATGGGTTCATGCATTTCTTCGAAGTGACATGAAAAAAAAACACAAAACAAAATGCATACTACCTTCTTTTATGGGCTTATTTGTGAACTAGCTATGTTTTGAGTATAAATTAACCGTACATAACACAGGAGGAGAGGAAGTTTTTTTTTAATTATTGACCGCCATCAAAGACGGCGACGATGACTGCTGTAGATCTGTTTCAAATTTTAATTATTTTTAAATATGTTCTATAGACCCAATCGCCGGAAACAATATTACCAGATCCATATGATCTCAGCGAAAGATAGAGAAACAAGATGAAGAAGATATAAAAAGATGAAGAATTAATAATAAACCCTTATTTTAATGTTGTGACGTTAGTAACATAAACCCTTTACTGTTGTAACGTTAGTAACGATATGGCAAATAAGAGTTGATGACATGGATAAAGACATGGAAAATCGATAAGTCAGCCACCCAACGAACACATAACTCAGTCTAAATAAATGAGTCATTAAGTACAACGTAAGTAAGCTGAAACGTGAATATTATTTCAGTAATTAATATTTTGCTAATAAATTAACCGTAACTAGGATGGAAAATCATAAGTCAGCCGTATCATCAAATAAATCAGCCATCAAATGAAAGTTATTCTAGTAATTAATCTTTTGCTAATAAGTCATTTGTAATTAAACTGAGTTTATTGTAAATTCAACTAGTTACGGCTGATTAAATATAATTCAGCTGTAACAATCTCCCATAACCAGCCGTAAATTTAGTAACTCGGCTAGGAGATGATCATTAAATCAGCTGGCGAAAAATAACTCAGCCATGTCTTAACTACAACGCAGCCGAATATTTGAGAAATCAACATCTCGATGTATAAGTTAGCCATAATTTGTGTTGGTAAGTCAGACGTTATCCCATAAATCAGCATGATTTCTGTAAATTAGCCATCAATAACGGCTAACTTATGTTCGTAAATCGGTCAACTTCTCGTAAGTCAGCCGCATTATTTAATTCACCCGCAGAGTAACCATATCAGTCAGTCGCATTATTTAATTCAGCCGCAGAGTAACCATATCTCAGTTGTAACAAAGTTTTTAGCGCTTTACAACTGATTTCATTAATACACGTCAGCGCAATCCTACGTGGCGTCAATTTTTGCTTACGTGACATTAAAAAGTAACTGCATTCTTGTAAATACATTTTTTCTCACAACATAATAAAATGGCACGCTGGATATTAAAAATAATAGTAATAAAAAAAAGTTTTGTATGGTTTTAGTAATATGTCCTAAAATATATAACATTTGAGTAAAATTCCCTTTAATTAAGTGGTGGGTCTTGTGCTGAGAATTAAAAGTTTCCTTAAATCGTAGTTATACTATTGTAAATTTGAAACTAAAATTGTAACCTATATGCATTCTAACAAAATATGGGACTCTAATTTTGTAAACAAAGTTGCCAAAGATAAAAATCTAGTGCAAATGCACTCTGAAAACATTCTCCAAACCATCACTGTCATTATCAAATCTAGTGTTAAGCTACTACATTTTTGAGTTTCTTAACAACAAAATTCAATATATAAAAATAGTAACCAGTAAAATTTGACAAATAACTAATAACATTTTAAGATTCTCTTTTTCTCTTCTTCTTCTTACAATATATACATGTAGCTAGTGTTAAGAATTCACAATATCCATTTTTTTACAATTTTAAACTGATTATATAAATAAATGTCTGTGTGTGTGTGTGTTTTATGTACTTCTTTTTATACCAGAGAAACATATGAGAAGAATAACATTCAGTTCATAAATTTTCATCACATAAAATAAAGTGATGATGGGTACGTTATTGCGAAATATAACATGTAATAAAAAAGAGAAACTAGATAAAAAAATATCTGTGCTTTTTAATTATCTAGTTAATATTTTTATAATAGGAAGGTTCATATCCTCCAGACCACACTTAATACCTCAAATCTAAAATCTAAGAATTAACAAAAAAAAAAATTGAGCAAATGCTAAATCTTAATTAAAATGGTGTTTTTATCTAAAACTATGCAACTATAAATAAAAATTGAGTATTTGCTATGTGCATTATTTTTTTGTATAAAATAAGATATGAGTACCTATTGTTAATTTGATATTTAAAATGTTGAAAAGGTGACAAAAATGTAAAATAGAAACGTCTATTTTGTTTTGAAGTAGTTATAGCAGATATGAGGTTGTTAATTATGTATCAAGATTTCTGAATATTAAGTGTCAATCATAATTCTGCAAAAGTTATGTAAATAATAAAACATTATATAATGACGTACTCGCCATATGAACACTACAAATTACGGTCATGGTTTTAAAATGTATCACCACCACACAACGACGCATGAACACAAAAGCGGAAGAAGACATAAGCTAATTATTATGTGTAAAAGGAGAAAGTGTGAAGCGCATGAAAATGTTGAAAATAAATACAAAGAACGCATTAAATCTTTCAAAATGTTTGCAGAAGAGTGGGTGAAATTTGAGTCAGAACTTAGAAGAACCGAGACAGACAAAAAACTATTTTTGAGTAAAATTATGGAGAAAATATGATAGTCTGATGAACTCTGACACATTTGTTTAGAAAAATATATGTTTGCTGAAACAAGCAATGAAATAAATTCGGAATAACGTGCAATTCAAGTAATCTTTCAATGATAATGTATTCAACTATTCATACTCCACAGTCTTCCCCAGGGTCGTCCACAAACATTATAATCAATAGTACAAAAAGGGATAATGTCGTTGACAAAAAAAAAAAAGAGGAAAATGTCCAATCGTGTTCAACCATTCATCTGTGTTGGTTTAGGAGAAAACTATATAAAATCTAAATCCAAATTAATCATAGTTTCGTTCATGCTTTGATTTCCTAACATGATTTTCTTGAGAATGTGTGCACAACAAAGTGTTCTTGATTATTTGCTGGTAGTTTACCTATTTAAATAACGTCATATTTAGCGTCTCTCAACTTACACTTAGATTAAGAGGTTTTAATATAAGCTTTTAAATTGGATAACCCAAATTAGGATTAAGACATCTCCAATGATTATCCTCATTTGTTTTTTTTTAAATGATACAAATTCAAAATGAATTTCAGTTTTGCTCCAATGCTTTGTTTTATTTCTCCATCAAAAGAATTTTTCAAATATATTATTATTAATACTATTATTAAATTCTATCAATGCTTTAAAAAAAAACTTAAAACTTTTACCTAACAATTAATTTATTTTAACTAAATTTTTATTCTATATGTTGTTTAGTTTTAATAAAATATACAATGATTAATATGAAGTTCTAACTGTATTAATAATTTTAAAGTTAAATATATATTTGATAGTTTTTAGATATAAATAAAACTCTGTAAACTTTGAAGGATCATTTAAAAAAAACTGTCTGACATTGCAATGAGTTGTGAATCGTATTGCTTAAAATTTGATGTAATATTAATCATATTTTTTCTTAAAATAATGTATTTTCTTATTTTTCATATTTTCTCTCAAAATGATAAATCATTGGAGATTGGTTAAAGTAGGTTGAACTATGAGTTATAGATGAGTTTTATTAATTGATATTTTTTCCCTCATTCCCTTTCAACAATGTATTTAGTGAATCAACTGAAGTTGTCATAAATAGACGTCAAAGTGGTTATATGACTCAAAGTACTACAATACGTCAATAAATACTGAAATGTCATACTATAACAAGTATTTATACCGCTTATATAAAAAACTAAGTAGTGAAAGTTTAGACAATAGTATATCCAAAAGAAAAAGAGCTTTCAGAGTATCCGACACCCACGTGCAAGGGGGAATGAATAAAGTCACATTAAATATTTTCGTTTAAGACTCTCACATTCACTCGCATCATTGTCACTTTATAATTCACAAGGTTTTGAATAAATTGCATTATTGTACACTAATTACATTGAATACTTCCACACATTATTTTACTCCCTCTGTTTCATTATAAGTGTCACTCTACAGCTGTGCACACGGATTAAGGAAACAATTAATTTTACATATTTCCTATATAAAAACACAGTTACCCATACACCTAACCATATTTTAACCAATAGAAAAATTAGTTAGATAATAAAATTAATAAATTTTGCATTGAAAACTGAAAACGACACTTATTTTGTAACGCAAAAAATTCTCTACAACGACACTTAATATGAAACGGAGGGAGTACTACTAGCTTTATCTTTCCTACAGGAGCAACATTGAATGGGAACATATAAATTTTTGAACTGAATTTATTCAGCTGTTCTTTTATTGACAACATTTTGTGAGATTTTATGGATTTTCTGCCAGAGTACTGTCGATAAGCTTGACTTATGAGCAATGAGTTATGACTGATGGGACGAAACCGCAACAAAAGTTTTTAATATGATTGCACTAACTTTAATAAATTCTTTATCCTTCTTTAGATTACACTAACGAATAAATATTTAAGAAAATAGTTTTTAACGGAAAAATGAGAAAAGGAAATGAGAGACAGCGAAAGAAGAAAGGCTGGTAACCTCATGGGATGTTTCGGCTTGCTCAATTATTTCGATACTTTTGATATGATTTTGTTCCATTCCTTTTTCATTAATCGGATGTGAAAGCTATCTACTTTGTTTATTGTATAAGGATGAAGAGTTGAAAATGTTTACATTTTAAATATAAAAGTATGCAACTAAGTTTTCTCTTAGAATGTCTCTTAAATTCTTTATAAAGATGAAGTGTTATTTTGATATTTTGACTACACAAATTCTATGGTTACTACTTACTACACAAAATATAGCTGGCAACTATTATTTTCTAATCATACTGCAGACTACATAACTTTCTTATGGCTGCACAAATTTTATGGTTACTATATTCTAATATATATAAAATACAAACATGACTGGTTCCCCTTTTTCTTCTAAAAATATCTTTATAGCCTCTGTAAATTATATTTGTGCTATATAATAGTGATATTAGGTTATACTTTGCATTATGATTAGGAATAATAGTTTGTCAAATATATTTATACAGTCGAAAAGATGTTTTTATATTTTAAAGATGTTTGTTATTATAGCTTAGATGGCATAAATATTTTTTTTTGGTTATTACAAAATTTATCTGATGCAAGAAATAATTCTTTGTATAGTAAGATATCTCCCAACTAATTTTATATTAAAATCTGAATTTAAACTCAAACTTGAACAAAAGAAAATCTGAAATAAACTAACCAAATACTTATAATGATGTCATTCCTTATTATGTAACCACACATATATTAGAATATATGCCTTTTAAATTTTTTAGTTTTGTTAGTTCAGGTATCAAAGAAAACAAAGAGTCTTTTCCATTCTTTGTATATTATAAAACAAAAAATGAAAGCATTTTGATTTTATTATTTAAAATGTCTTATGCACTATTTTATTGATGTTAATATATTTACTAAATTCTAGGGAGATATTTACATGTATTAAATAAATTTTGAAGAAAAAAAATTAATTACATATGGTTTGTAAAAGAGAACAAAAGGAAATGAGAAATAATGCAAAATATTAAACGGAAATATATTATATATACCTGTAACAATAGAAAATTAAATCCAAAATAGCATAAAAATAATACATATAGAGAAAATATCTAAAAATTTCTATCAAGTCGATGTTAGTAATTTTCTCATTCCACCATCTAAATTAAAATTTCTATAATATATTATTTTTACTAGTCTGTCTTTTTTCTCTAGTCCCCTATATTTTACTATTCCCTCTGTTTTATAATAAGTGTCATTCTAACCTTTTTTTTGTTACAAGAAAATGTCACTTTACAATTTCAATACAAAATATATTTACTTTTAGCTGAAAATTAATTTAAAACTGCATTGATTTTATAAATAATTTTATTTATCTCAAATACTATTGGTCAGAAATGTATAATTAATAACATTTTACATATTTCTGCTACTTTCTTAATATGTGTGAAAAGTGTTAAAGTGACTGCTTATTCAGAAACGGAGAGAGTATTAATTACACATTCACCGTGAAAATGAAGCAGAGATTCTTCTCTATCTGAAAACAAATTCGCATTAACTCTAAAATCACTTGCAAAGACAAAGATCTTCCTCTTCTTCTTCCTTTTACCTTCCTCTGTACCCGTCTCTCTCCTATATAAACTCACCACACCATAGTGTTCATCCACCAAAGAGACTGAAAATAATGGAGAACCCACCGAATGAAACAGAGGCTAAGCAAATTCAACTCAATGGAGAAAAGAAACCAAAGGGTGGCATCATCACTATGCCCTTCATCATAGGTATAGTTACATTTCAAAATCTCTAATCATCACTTCTGTTTGATTTCTGAATATTTAATTTATAAATGTTAATTATTATGGTGAAGCTAACGAGGCGTTTGAGAAAGTGGCAAGCTATGGATTATTACCAAACATGATTATGTACTTAATCAGAGATTACAGATTTGGTGTAGCAAAAGGAACCAATGTTCTCTTCATGTGGTCTGCTGCAACAAACTTCACTCCTCTCTTGGGTGCTTTTCTCTCTGATTCTTACTTAGGTCGATTTCTCACCATCGCCATTGCTTCTCTCTCCAGTTTCTTGGTAAGTTTCAGTCTCTCTTCTCTTCAATTCTTCTTCTGCCAAGATTCACCAAACCGGTTTACCTTAACCACTCTATTCTCTGTTAACTGACTTTTGTTTGTTTGGATTTTGAGATGGTTGGTTAAGTTATTCAGTTTCGATTCTAAAGTACGACTTCCAAACAGTGTGATTTGGTTTTACTTTAACTGGAATAGAAATTTCCGACCTTGCTTCGGAACTTACAAAGAAAAAATAAGATTTCCGGTTTAGCTGCCGTTTTGTGAAAATCCGTAACTACGTGCTAGCTTATCATTAGAGTAGACTCATAGTCATAGAATCCGTAACGGATTTCGAAAAAACGGATAAACTCTTTTTAAAAGTTCTTACCATATACGTTACCATTACATAAAACCAACAGATAAACTCGTTTTGAATAAAACAATTTTCAAAAAGTATTCCAACAGAAAATAGTTATTATAAGAAACTCTAAATAATATTCTCTTCTGTCAAATAAACAATTTTCTCTTCATTCAATCATTTATTTAATTAAAGTGAGCAAGAATAACATATATTTAAAATACAATTTAACCAATCACAAAAGTTGCATCAAGATAATGTTTTTTTTAACAACTTAAATTTTATTAATTATATTTGTTAAATATCATACAAATACATATGAAAATAAAAAGCAACAAATAGTACAATGAAGATGATTAGAAAACAACACTAGATCAAGTGAAGTACATTGTAGAAATGCTTTTCTTTCGGAATGCCTCTTTATTAATAGAGTATCATATTAATAATTAATGGTATTAATAATGGTTATAAAAAATATAATAAAAATTGTACAGTATTATAAAATCATTTTTTGAAACAGTAACGTTTAGAGAAACTTGTTCAAGGATAGTGGTACGAGGTTTTTTATTTCTTTCTAGACTATTTTACAACAAAAAGATTGAATATACGAATCTATCCCCTATATATAAACAGAAGCATTACAACATGTTAGTTATGACATGTATCATCACTAGAGTGCTTCTCAAAGTTTCTAGAGAAAAATTGGTGTATATAAACATATATATATACTTTTAATTGTATTAACCATAAAACTATTATTAATATTATTCATTCTTTCCTTAAATAAAAACTACATAATTTATTTATGTGGTTAATATATATATATATATATATATATATATATATATATGAGAATTAATGATTTAAATAAGAAAGATTTGATAGAATTTGTGTAGCCTCTATTTTTTTTAATTAAATTTATGTTGTAAAAAAAAATTAAAGAATCATATTACCTATATAATAGAAATTATATTTTCATATATTTTATATTTTAAATTAAAAAAACAATTCTAAATTAATAAAATCTTTTAAATTCACATATAATATTTTTGATAAATAATTTAATTTTTTTGTTATAACAAGATACAAACGATTATAAAACTAATAAGTAAGCGTATCATTTAATAGATATTCAGACTATATATATAGTGACATTTAAATTAAAATATATACCAAATACATAAATATTTCAATTTAAAAATTTGCCTTGAACAAGTTTGAAAATTTAATAATTTAATTTTAAACTTTGAATTAATCTTTTAAGAATGATTATGAATTACTATAAAAATTCAACATCTCACATTGAAAATTATGTTATCAATTGTTTAAAAATATACAAATGATATTAAAACAATATAAATCTGAATCTTTATTTAATAGATGTCCAAATTAACAATGTACTATATATATGTTAATATCATTTACTGTTTAGATTTACTTATATAAAATTGTAAATAAACAAATGTGTTTTTTATTTATGTGTTCACACTAATTTAATATATATATATATATAGTTACTAATCTCTCATTTGTTGAATATATATAAATATTATTATTTTATGATACATTAAAATAAAAAATAAAAAATAATACGTAAACTAAGTTTTATCTATAATTTTCATCCCACTCAAATGCACAGATCTTAACTTCGTATAGTAGTATTGGAGCGGATTAATTTAGTTTCAGGCATATTCACCGTTGTTGTATCATTAAATAAGCGGGTAATAGCGACGTATTTGTGCAATATATACTATATAATATATAAATTAATAGCATAATATACAGTAATGATAGTTTTGTACAGCGTTAGTAATTTTCACACTTTGCATGTGACAGCGTCCTATGGAAAACATTGCTGCGTTATTGTTTGTTTTCTTATGTTTGTATTGCACCAAAAGTCGTTTTCATATTAAAAATTTAGCATGACAATTCCATATGTTTTGTAATATCTAATTTTCATTTTCAATAATTGCTAAATTTAAGATGTCCCTTGCAAGTGGTGTGAATGAGTCATAAGTGACCACAATGCGAACCCATAATTTCAGATGTCACAATATTCCATTTATCAGATCTAAAGAAAGGTCTGTGATTGCACAATAAATAAAGGAAACAAGCTACAAATATTATTATATACACAAATAAAACTTACTAAAAGACACTTTTATATGTGACTGCATGCAAATGCATCGGTCTGGTTTTAGGTCCAGTTTGGTTTTATTATTTTTGAAATGAAAGTGTATCTCTAAGTTGGATAACTTTAATACTACAATGCATGCGAGTTTGAATTATTTGTTTCCTATGGGCCAAGCAAGGTTTTGTTTATAGGCTATAAGGCTGGGATATATAGCACATATGGTCGATATGTAGATGTTATTAGGCTTACGAAATTTCAACCGTGTCCGTGTGCGACCATACTTTGTACAACTTGTCCGATTCTTGGGAATGTCGACCATCTTCCTTTTTAATTTTATTAGATGTTTGAATATTTGTTAATTACGACTGATTTGACATGTTGGTACAATTATTTATCCCTATCTTTTGATTTTAATTTTGGTAGGGTTAATGACATAAGACTTTACATTCGACCTACCAATATGTGGTCGTGGCCACGGTTTTGTTGCCGATATGAATATTGGAATTTTCTTCTTGGAAGTTTTTCATTAGTTAAAAAATGTTTAAACATAACGATATGTAATGTTTTCGCCAGCCGACATTGTGGGCTATAAGTAATTTAGTAAATATTTTAATAAATTTTTTTACAATTTTAGTGACATTTATGTAAGTTATAAATTATTTTTAGAATTTAGAGGTCCTATGCATATGACCGGCTGTTAAAATTAAAGCGGGTCATTTCTGAATCATATCACAGGGAATGGTGCTTCTATGGCTTACAGCAATGTTACCACAAGTGAAGCCATCACCTTGCGATCCCACAGCGGCTGGAAGCCACTGTGGATCCGCAACAGCATCTCAGTTGGCTCTTTTGTACACTGCATTTGCCCTTATATCTATCGGATCAGGCGGGATCAGACCGTGTTCTTTAGCCTTTGGAGCTGATCAGTTAGACAACAAAGAGAACCCAAAGAACGAAGGAGTTCTCGAGAGTTTCTTTGGTTGGTACTACGCTTCCTCAGCTGTGGCTGTACTTATCGCGTTCACAGGCATTGTTTACATTCAAGAGCATCTTGGATGGAGAATCGGGTTTGGTGTACCTGCGGTTCTCATGTTGATCGCTGCTTTGCTGTTTGTTCTAGCGTTTCCTCTCTATGTTAGACGCAATGTCACCAAGAGTCTCTTCACCGGTTTAGCTCAAGTGGTTGTTGCAGCTTACGTGAACAGGAATCTAACTCTACCAAATCAACAGGACTCATCGATCACTTATTATCACATGAAAGATTCTGAGCTCAAAGCTCCAAGTCACAAATTGAGGTATAGTTTTCTCATATCTCTTGAGTTCTTGATTACTTTACAAGCAAGAAAGACCATACTCTCTTGATTAGATTTTTAGACAAAGCAGTCTCTTCAATTTAGATGCTCCCTTGATTTATTTTTGTAACAAAGCTTGTTATACAAGAAACGTGATGCTCTCTTTTTAACTTTTTTTTTTCTTGATTAGGTTTTTGAATAAAGCTTGCTTAATAAGTAACCGCGAGGAGCAGATTGGATCAGATGGGTTTGCTTTTAATCCGTGGAGGCTATGCACAACAGACAAAGTAGAGGAGCTTAAGGCATTGATCAAAGTCATACCGATATGGTCCACAGGTATAATGATGTCCATAAACACTAGCCAAAGCTCGTTTCAGTTGCTGCAAGCCACTTCCATGGACAGGCGCCTGAGCCGCCATAGTTCAAGCTTTCAAATACCAGCTGGATCATTCGGTATGTTTACAATCATAGCCCTAGCCATGTGGGTCGTTCTATATGACCGTGCTGTCATCCCATTAGTTTCAAAGATCCGAGGTAGACCTTTTAGACTCAGTGTTAAGTTAAGAATGGGGTTAGGGCTATTCATGTCATTCTTAGCAATGGCGATTTCCGCAATGGTGGAAACCTTGAGAAGGAAGAAAGCTCTAAGCCAAGGGTATGCAAACAATGCTACTGCTGTTGTAGACATATCGGCCATGTGGCTTGTGCCACAGTATGTGTTACATGGACTAGCAGAAGCTCTTACCGCGATAGGACAGACCGAGTTTTTCTACACCGAGTTTCCTAAAAGCATGTCTAGCATCGCGGCATCTTTGTTTGGTCTAGGAATGGCTGTGGCTAGTCTCTTGGCTAGTGTGATCCTAAACGCTGTCGATGAACTGACATCGAGAAATGGTGAAGATAGTTGGGTGTCAGACAACATTAACAAGGGTCATTACAACTATTATTACTGGCTACTAGCCATCATGAGCTTCATCAATGTGATCTATTACGTGATATGTAGCTGGTTGTATGGTCCTTTGGTCGACCAGGTGGGGAATGGTAGGGTTAATGGTGTGAGAGAAGAAGAGGAGTTGCTTAACATTGTTGGCAAAGGATTTGAAAAGGAAGATCTAAGAGACGTTGTTAAAACAAATTAAGGAGTTAATGATCTTGCAAGATTGTGTTTTGTCTATAAAGGGAGCGAAAGCTATAGGATTTGTTGTTTATTGCATTTGGTATGGGTGTTCTACTCAGGTATTAAGTTCTACATAAAATTTGTAATTAGATTAAATTGTGTGTTTGAATTTTAGGGGTTTTTGATACAAAAGAGCTTTGTGATGCTTGGCTATGTAATTATTTTACATGCCAAATTGTTTGTGGTGTTTATTGTGTCATTTCAATTGATGGTGTCTTCGTTGTATATATTTTTGGTGTGTTTTCTTCGTTTTATTCTTATCAGTATTATGTAAAATGAAAAGCCCGTTGAAATAAAAATGCTAGGTTTTCAATCTTTAAAAACAAAAGAGTTGGCCATGCTAGATTTTCTTTTTAATTATCAACAGGTTTCGGATCATTCTATAATTTTTATAACTGAAAATAAAAGCAAGGTAACCTAATTGTTTATCCATAGTCCGAGTTTGTAACTTTGCAAACCAACCGAATTGAGGTAAGTATCTTAACCTTTATCAATTAGTTAAAACCGCAAGGGCTGAGGAAATGTAGAGCAAACCCGTTGACAAAAACAACAACCAATTTAGTTACATCAAAAACAACACTTACACAATAATCAACAACTGAAACAAAAAAAATCGTACCAATTTAGTTACATAAGGAAAAAACAAAAACAACAAGGTCCAAAAACTTGAACAGATCGATGTCATTGTTTTACATTATATAATACATATAACACACTTGTATTGAATATTGGTCGAAATTAATGTGTATAAAATTTGGAGGTTAACTAAGATATAAATCTTTATTTAGACATATATTGCTCTGGTGGAGCAAAGCTTGGTGCGTCACTCTCATGTTGTCCTTGCCTCTGAGCAAGTATCCCATTCCAACCTGCAAATATAAACAAAATTTATTCACAAATATTGAATAAAAAAATATAGACATTATCTTTTATATAGAATTAAATAGTTATTTCCTCTAAGAAAAGCTTATAATATTTCTAGATCATGAAACAGCCTGTTAAGAATTTAACTATGATCGATCCACAAAATGTAAATCAAAATATCATATACTCATAAAATTCAGTTATGATAGAAGCAAAATACTTTCCCTCTAACCAATTATACTAACAGCATTTGAACATATATAAAAGTAAAAGTTTCATGATATACTCTAACTCAAAACCTGTGTCTGAGGGTGATATACCCATGTATGGACAAGTTAGAGGTTAATCAAAGTTGATGTTGAACAAAAAAAAAACTCAAATAAATTTAAGAGGGGAGTTTTAAGTTAGTACCCAAAGAAGGATCAAGATTCCTAGCCTTGAGCTCTCTGTATTCTTGACAAAGAGAGCAACAGGAGCATAAGACATGAGTGGCACAATCTGAATATGGAGCCTCCACAAGATTAAATCTTCTCCGCATTTTTTCCCTATACTTTGATCCCATCACCCACTGTGAGCACAAAGCTGGCATCATCAACAAGTATATGAAACTTCCAAGAGGACAAGCTGCATAAACAATTGTGTATATGAACTTCATATTAGTGAATTAATCTGATTTCGGTTTCAAATTGTGTAAACCGTAAACATACTCATCTCTCCTTCATCCAACACCTCAGCTATTTGTCCGAATGTCACACATGGTAAGATTGCTGTCATCACGGCTGACCAAAATAAGAAAATTTAGTGTCCATTAATATTGACTAACAAAGAGTATCGACTATAAAAATGCTACATATGAAAAAACAATGAAAAAAAGATTGTACATATGGAGTACAATACCATTGGTTTGGTCTTCTTGACAATCAAACAAACCAGTCCTCCAAGGAGTCCCAACCGATATGTTAACATTAGCTTGGTGATAACTGGGTGGCGCGAATGGACTCATGGGAACTCCGGTTTGTTGGATTGGTATACCAGTATCTGGATTGTCCCCTTGTGGAGTAGTAACACGACCCATTTTGGTTGATATGTAAAGTGTAGCTGAGCTAGTTTGACGTGAAGAGTTGATTTATAGAACGATAAGCTTTTTTTCCTTAGCTTATTAAAAAAAAAAATAAGCTTTTTTCCTTGCTTATTAAAAAACATTCAATAGAAGAGTTGCGTTTTTCTTATTGATAAGACAAAGAAATTTGTAATCTCTTACGCCGAAAAGAAAGAAGAAATTTCGGATTACGTAGTTCACATTTAAAATTTGACTTTTCAACGGTGGAGATTTTAAAGTCAATGGGTTATACGAGTATATGTCTTAATCAAAGTCAACGTCTAGACCCTATATTGTATATCCTTTTGATTTTATTTTGTTTTTCAAACAAGTTGCGAGGAAACACCAGATAAATCTGATTAGATATCAAATTTCTTGTTCTAAACAAAAATTTGAATCATATTTTTTTTACAAGTAGGTCTTTAAGATTGATACAAAATATCTCGATTTCTAATTTTAAAATAGGAAACGTGTTATTCAATATAAAGAAAAAATTGCAACTCATTTGGATATCCATATATATGTATATTATTTTATTAATACATCTTTTATTAGTTAAAATATTATAATAATAAAATATTAATTGTGTTTTATTTTTTGAAACCATAATATTTATACTTTCATTTAACAATTCTTACATATATTTCTTTGTAATTTATGTTCACTATTAAAAATGATTTTAACATCAAATAATATTTTTTCAATTATATAAAATTAAGAAGTTGACTTGATTAATATTTACTTATGTATCTATACTATTATATTAGAAGTAAATTTGCTTAGTTGTCAAATTCTCCTTGATTTTAGGTAAATTTGTTTATTTACTTTATTTAAATAATTTTATTTAATAAAGAAGAATTTATATTAATAATATTCTATTTTAAAAATAAGTTAATTATTTTGTATTAAATTTTTATCTTAAAAATATATTTTTCTATTGTAAAATTCAAGTGAATTTACTGATTGATTTGTAACTTCTCCATTTTGTAGTTTTGCTTATTTGTTATATTTTTAATAATTTTATGAATAATTATCATATAATAAAACAAATTTCTATTAATAATATTATAATTTTAGAAAATAAGATAATTCTTATGTATTATATTGTTATGTTTAAAATATTTTTTTATCATAGAAAGTAATATTAAGTTAAAATATTAATAGTTAAATATAAAGAAAGCAATGTTGATTTATCAACTTCTCCATGGTTTTATATTTTGCTTACTTATCATATTTTAATAATTTCATATATAATTTATTAAATAATAAAACGAATATATCTTAATAATACTAGATTTAAAAAATAAGATAATTCTTATGTATTAGATTGTTATCTGGAACATATATTTTCTATTAGAAAATTTAAGTGAATTGTCTGATTTGTAATTTCTCCATGATTTAGATAATTTGGATTATATGTCATATTTTTAATAATTTCATATAAATCTATTAACAAATTTTATTTTAAGAAAATAAGATACTTCTTATGTATTATATTGTTATCTTGAAAATATATTTTTATTATAGAAATAAAAAATTAAGATAGAAAAAACTATAACTAAAATAAGTTAAAGTAACACATTTGTAAAAATATATTTTTATGTGAGTGTTTTCATTTATAATTAATTTTAAAACATAAATCATTACTTATTATATTGGTTCGAATTGATAAAATATAGACTAATAATAAATTATACGAAAATTATGCCCGCACGTGCGGGCAAAACACCTAGTTTTCTATTATTTTAATTGTTAACGGTTTTATCAAAATATATTTTTAGATAACATCACAATATATATTAGAGTTATCTTATTTAAAAAGATATTATTTATATTTTGGATATTCTTATAATTATTATTAATTTTAGTTACTTATCTAATCAAAATCATTTAAATTCGTTTTTATTTTGTATGTAATCTATATATTATTTTCATTAAGGGTATAAACGATATTAACCACTCTAACTTTTAACGTGAGAGTTCCGTTGCGAAAAATCACTTCGCAAATAATAGTATAGACTAGGTGTTTTACCCGCACATGCGGCTTAATTATCTTTAAATCAATTTAAAAAATCATCTAAATAAATGATTATTTGCATCAAAAAATTTAACTCAAAATATTAAAAATATTTACATGATAAAGTTATTCACAAATTAAAATAAATATACTTCTTCCTTTTAAGCTTTAAAAAATCTAGTCTATTTCCTTTCTTCTTAACTGATAAAATATAGAAATTTATCTTTCAATTTGAAAAATTGAATCAAGAAATATACATTCAAAAATTGAATATTAGTTTGGATAATAATACAATATATTTAAAATTTATTTTTTTCAAATACATATTTTCTTTCTATTTGAATGAACTTTTATTTTATTAAGATTAATTCATGTTTAAGGTTTAATTATATAAAAAAATAAAAAATAATTTAACGTGTGAGTCCAGAGGTAAAAAATAACTTCGCATATATAAATATATATATATATATATTATATTATATTATATTATATTATATTCTTTTAATTTGAAAATAATTACGTATTATAATTTTTTTAATTTTCTATTTTCAATTATATACAATTAAAATTTTACTTTATGAATATTTATTTATGTGTTTTCTGTTTTTGATTTTTTTGACTAAATATATTTTTTGGATAACAACACAATATATATAGGAATTATCTTTTTTTTTTAAATATATATTTAGATTATGGATAATTCTTATCCTTGTTAGTAATTTAAATCATTTATCTAATCAAATAAATATTAAATTCGTTTTTATATTGGATGATTTATATATTTATTCATTAAGGGTATAAACGATATTAACCACTCTAACTTTTAACGTGAGAACTCCGTTGCGAAAAATCATTTCGCAAATAATAGTATAGATATATTGTTGAATATGTTCTGCTTCTAAATATAAAATAAATCTGAATACTAAGATCTTACAAATAAACAAACTGTGTTTAAGCTAAAACTGATCATGATGTCTTAATAAAGACTATATATGAAATGATTGATTTGTTTACAAGAAACAACAACCAAACCCCACAATATAGTACACGAACATGAACCAGAGATAACAACATCTATCATGTCATAAACACAAATCATCTCAGAATACCATATGCCTTTACTGCGTTACTGGCCAAGTATATCAGCTACTTATTTCTTGACAATTTGAGATAGCTCCTCTCTGAAAAAAAGTCCAGATAAACAGATTAAAGAAAAACCACTTCATCCGGTTTCAAGAACAATGTTTAAACAAGAATGTAAATTACCTGTCGGGTTTGAACAAGAGATATCGATATGTAAACCACTGCCAAAAACCAAGATTAAGTTATATGACTTAAAAGAATAATCCATATGTTCTTGTTGATATGATCTTAAAGCTTACTTACCATAGAGAACAAGATACCAACTAGTTCAAATCCAGAGGAGATAACTGGCAGTTTGTCGATTGCCTAGTGAATAAAAAACAATATTTTGTGAAAAAAATCTTAGAAAATATAGAACCAAGAAAGGTTAAGTGTTTTATACTATACCGTGATGATGTTAAGTGAAGCCCAAAGAGCCACAATACCGGCAAAACTCAAACCAATAAGACCTCAACGATCTTCAGATTTATCCCACTGAAGTTACATTCCAACAAAGCTAACAATGTTCTATCAAACCTTAAGGCATATAGTGTGTGTGTTTATATGGAGCAGAGGGTCTTAAATACTTACAACATTCTGAATTGAACTAATGACGTTTAGACAAACACTACAAGAAAAGGCTTATTCCGAGGAACATTCCGACGGCCATGCAATTCCTCGGAAAATTCTGATGGGATTCCGATGGAATTCCGACGAAACACAAATTTTATGTTTCCTCGGAATTCCGTCGGAATATTCCGACGACATTCCGAGGAACCCATATTCCGTCGGAATAAACCGAGGACATTTCGAGGATAAATTATAGCCGTTGACGAGCCGTTGAAAAAGTTCAAAAATTCCGAGGATTTTACATTTTCCTCGGAATTTCATCGGAATATTCCGACGGAATTCCGAGGGATATTTATGACCGTTGTATATTCCGACGAAATTCCGACGGATATTTCTAACCGTTGTATATTTCAACGATATTCCGACGGAATACTAATTTTCCGTCGGAATTTCGTCGGAATCGTCGGCAGAATTTCATATATAAATACAAGCACCCCTCCTCTCCTTTCATTCACTCAATATTCTCATCCTCTCACTTATACACACGAATCTGGTTCACAAAAACATGTCTTCTTCAAATTATTATCGTTCGTGGATGGATCGACCTCATTTGGATCCCGACACGAAATTACTTACGGAAGAATACCTTAAAGGCATTAGGGAATTTATGGCGGTAGTTCAACGACAACCGGAAGCAAAAACGGGTATGTTAAGAAGTCCTTGCTCTACTTGTAAAAATAGAAAGGTTATAAAAGAGTGGGATGTTTGGATTCATCTATATTTGAACGAGTTTACACGAAGTTACAAAATTTGGTATCATCACGGGGAAACTGATTATGAATATGGTAGTACTAGCGAACCCCAGACATCGGATAGGTTAGAAGAACCAATTAGAATGGATGTAGATTTTGGTGTAGGTACTGAGCAGATGGTAAATGATCATTTTAGAGGGGATGAATTACCCAATGTAGAAGCTAGGAGATTTTTTGATATGTTGGATGCAGGAAAACAACCTTTGTACCAAGGTTGCAGAGATGGTCATTCACCTTTATCATCTGCAACAAGATTGATGGGCATTAAAACCGATTATAATTTGNTAGAGGGGATGAATTACCCAATGTAGAAGCTAGGAGATTTTTTGATATGTTGGATGCAGGAAAACAACCTTTGTACCAAGGTTGCAGAGATGGTCATTCACCTTTATCATCTGCAACAAGATTGATGGGCATTAAAACCGATTATAATTTGGCTGAAGAATGTGTGGATGCGATTGCTGATTTTGTAAAGGGTATTCTATTTTTGTATTTATTAAAACTGTTTTGTATTTATTAAAACTGTTTTATGATTTATTAAAATTATTTTCGGATTTATAAAAATTATTTTTCTATTTATTAAAACTGTTTTTGTATTTATAAAAACTATTTTTGGGGATTTATTTAAACTGTTTTTGTATTTACTAAAACTATTTTGTATTTATTAAAACTGTTTTTGTATTTATTAAAACTGTTTTTGTATTTATTAAAACTATTTTTGTATTTATTAAAACTATCTTTGTATTTATTAGAACTATTTTTGGATTTATTAAAACTATTTTTCTATTTATTAAAACTATTTTTGGATTTATTAAAACTATTTTTTATTTATTAAAACTATCTCTGTATTTATTAAAACTGTTTTTGATTTATTAAAACTATTTTTGGATTTATAAAAACTATTTTTGGACTTATAAAAACTATTTTTGTAATTATAAAAACTATTTTTGTGGATTTATTAAAACTATTTAGTTAATTATTAAAACTTTTCTAGATTTATAAAAGATTTTTATATTTAGTTTTACAATTTTTAGATATATTAAACTATTTTTAAATTTTTGCAGGTCGGGTAGCGATAGCCAGGCAAGATCTCGCCGCCACACACCACGAGGTATTTCTCGGGGTGGTTCTCGTGGTGGTTCGACGGGCACCTCTCGTGGTTCTGCATCTTCGCAGAACCAATATGTCGGGGATTTTCCAGCTCCAGCTCCTCCGGTTATTCCGGGTACCATGACTGTTGAACAATTGGTTCAACAGCCTGGTCGAGAGCATCTTCTCACTCTCACTCCGCATCCATCGGGCCCACACCAAACATGGTAATATTTTTTTGTAAAATTTTTGTCTTTTTTTCATTATATGTTGCTTGATTCTTAATTTTTTCTTTTCAGGTTTGATCGATCGCAGAACGGGATAAGTTCCTTCATCAACNAAAATTTTTGTCTTTTTTTCATTATATGTTGCTTGATTCTTAATTTTTTCTTTTCAGGTTTGATCGATCGCAGAACGGGATAAGTTCCTTCATCAACCAGATGATGTACTCGGCGCTCAAAAAGGGTTATCCTACCTACACCTCCTTCCCCCGAGAGGATCAAGAGATGTGGTTCCGTCAGTTTGCGGTATGTATTTTATAATTTTTAAAGTTTTTATTTTTTAATCTTTGACTTAAATTTCTACTAATTGTGTTTTTTTTTCCAGCAAGAGTTCAACTGGAATCTCCTCCATACGGCCTTTATCGAAAATGCCTTCACCTATAAAGTCATGGAGAATTATGGGAAGCAGGTTTATGAGTGTAAGCAAAAGTGGAAGAAGGGCGAAAAACCGAAATTGATCAACGACACGGTGTGGCTCGAGTTGCAAGAACATTGGGGGAAGACAGAGACGCAAGGAACCTCTGACACCAATTCCAGCAACCGCAACAGCGACCGTGGCGGGAAGGGTCGGTACAAGAACAACTTGGGTGCTTGCAGTATGTCAACTCTTGGGGATAAGCTAGTAAGTCGACTGATTTTCTTTACCTATTTCGTTTTTTAAATTTTAATTTAAATTTTAATTTAAATTTTTAATGCTTTTTATTAACTAATGTTTTTTTTTCCAGGCGGAACAGAATGACGGTGAGCCGGTTGACTCCCTCGTGTTAATGAGGGAGGCGTATACCGACAAGTCGACCGGAGAGATTTCGGATGCCGTTGTGAGAGAGGTGATTGACTTGGTCGAAACCCAGAAGGATGAAGAGATCCAACGCCTCTCTCAGCTTCAGTCTGACGACGACGGCACTACTGGAGCTTCCCCCAGCCTTTCTCGAGTTCGAATCAACGAACTTGTTGAGTCGGTAAGATCTTTATTTTAATTAATGTTTTTTTTTAATTTAATGTTTTGTCACTGTTTTATTTAATGTTTTTTTAGGCGGTTCCTAAGAAGAAAGGCCGTTTGTTCAGGTTAGCTCGTCGCTCCAAGTCTGTTCCTTCTACTTCAGAACCGGCTTTTGTTGATCCGGCAATTATGGAGGAGCTACAAAACAAGGATGACCGCATCGTAGCATTGGAGAACCAGAATGCCACAATTCTTACCCAGAACGAGACCATACTTGCTAGGATGGCAGATCAGCAATAAGAAGTGGAGGAAACGAAGAAGAAGAACCAAGAGTTGTAGGATATGATGCGACGTCTGTTCCCGCATGAGTTTTAGTCGGTTTTTATTTGTTTTTTAAAACTTTGTATTTCTACTTTTAAAACTTAAAATATTATAAGATGTTTTTTTTATTTCAATTTTAGTTTTATATTTTCAAATAATTATTATATAAATATTTATTAAAAATAATTAATTATTTTTTTTTTTTAAAATAGGAATTTTCGAGGAAGAACATCCCTCGGAATATTCCGACGACAGTTTCCTCGAAATATTCCGACGAACGTTTCCTCGGAATATTCCGACGAACGTTTCCTCGGAATATTCCGACGGCTGCTTCCTCGGAATATTCCGATAACCTTCGCCGTCGGAATATCCATCGGAATATCCCGAGGAACCATCCGTCGGAATATTCCGACGAACATTTCATCGGAAATATTCCGACGATTATGTCCGACGAAGTATCCGTAGGGATAGTCCGATGGAACGTCTTCCCTCGGAATTTCGTCGGATTGTTGGTCCATCGGAAGTCCTCGGAATTTCGTTGGTGTGTCTGACGAAATTCCGAGGAAATATTTTTTTCCGACGACCAATTTCCTCGGAATGTCGTCGGAATACGTCTATTCCGACGATATTCCGAGGAAATTGGCCCTCGGAATATCGCTGTTTTCTTGTAGTGAAAGACCATACTCTCTTGATTCGGTTTTTAGACAAAGCAGTCTCTTCAATTTAGATGCTCTCTTGATTAATTTTGTAACAAAGCTTGTTATACATGAAACATGATGCTCTTTTTAACTTTGTTTTTTTTTTCTTGATTAGGTTTTTGAATAAAGCTTGCTTAATAAGTAACCGCGAGGAGCAGATTGGATCAGATGGTTTTGCTTTAAATTGAATCCATGGAGGCTATGTACAACAGAGAAAGTAGAAGAGCTTTAAGGCATTGATCAAAGTCGTTCCGATATGGTCCACAGGTATAGTGATGTCCATAAAACTAGCCAAAGCTCGTTTCAGTTGCTGCAAGCCACTTCTATGAACAGGCGCCTGAGCCACCATCAATGTATCACTTATCTTTTGTTTCCCTCCGAATTTTCGAGATCATTAAGTTATATCCTTATTTACTGAATTCTGAGTCGTTTCTTCTTATGTGAATCGGGAAATCAAAGGTACCATTTCCTGCAAAAAAAAAATATATAAGAAGATATTGAATGTGCTTCAATTATCTCTTATATATTAAAAGAGAAACAATACAACATTAGAAATATGATACGTGTAGTAATGAGCATGATTTTGAGAGTCCTTAAAAAAAATAAGTTGTCCATCTAAAAATAAACGATAGTTTTCATTAAACTAATTATAAAATTCTAATTAATCTTAAAAAATTATTATTCATTTTTCCTTAAATAAAAACTATGGAATTACCTAATGTAATTAAAATATATATGACAGTTAATGTATGCATCAGATCTATCTTATCGGATCGGATAAAGACAGTGACCTAGAAAGATAAAGAAGTCCATGCTACTATAAGGCCTCTAAACTCCTCCCTCAGGACACTATTGCGTTGCCCATGGGGACGGGGTAACGCCTTCCGAACCGGACTATTTGCTTGTTTGTTTCGGGCCAACTTGTTCCCAGCGAACGAAGAGAAGGAATACTTATTAGTAATGACAGGAATGACAGGAATGACAGCAAACAAACAGTCAGGAACTGGAAGAACGCCTCCGCTGCTAACGCCCTTACCCCATCAGCCCACTTTGTTTTCTCGCTCCTTGCTGGCGAAGAAGCGGCATATTCGGTAATATATCCCGAAGTGGGACTCCCATCAGAATGTGGTTTTCCGCAGCAGAATTTGTGGAAGTTTCATACTAATCTTTGATCTTCGAGATTCCCCCACGGAGCACTCTCTGTTCTCCTTTCGTAGCGGATTAGAAAGTGCAGCAGCTTAAACAAAACCACACAATCAAAGGTGAATTCCTCTCGAGTTTACACCACAGTTTCTCTTTTCCTGAGAATTGATTGACTACTTAACATGGGGATTCACCGCAAATACTTGTCGAGTATGTAAACAACTTGAAACTAATGCTTTTTTCCCTTTCTAGCTTTCCACCATTAAGACTTGTTGACTTCCTACGCTATTCGATTCGCTGGCATGTCCGGTCTCTGACCTCAAACCTTACTGGAAGAACTCTATGACTCGCATCCACTTTCCCACTGTAATGGAAAGGAATGCCTACCGCTCAACTCCGTTTCATGCTTGAGGTGCCCATAAGGAGTTATAAGGGAGATTTCAAAAAGGAGTTATAAGAGAGATTTCAAATCGGGCAACAAACAAGATCAGATCGTAGAATAGAAAAGGCCTGAGTTGTCTGCTATAAGATAGAGCTAGTGGGGTGGGGCTGAAAATGGATTGGTTATCCATAAAGATAAAGAAAGCTTTTTTGTAGTTCCGCTTCTTGCTCTTCAAATTCTGAAAGATTAACCGATCCATTCCGGATCGACCGAATTGGTACGAAAGTTGTAAACGTTACTAAATTTGTGGCTCAAGGTGATCATCCATACACGGAATCACCAACCCCCAAAAAACTAAAAAACAAAGTGGGCTGTAATGATGTCAGAATTTGCACCAATATCAGAGATTTGAGGTCAAAAGGACCAAAGGTTCCAATGACCGCGAAGCTTTGCTAACGGTTTGACCTGATTGAACGTACCATCGCATTCAAGACTACGGGGAGCGGAAACCTTTCCCTTTCTAGTTGTGAATTCCGTATTTTTGAAAAAAAAAGTGCATAATATTGGCTTATAAGACCAAAACAACTTGGACCTGCCGAATAGGTGGGAGGTCCTCACATAGAAAGACCAATCCTGAAAGATGATGGTTTTACACGACGGATGTATCGAGGTCAGGTCTATTTTCTCTGACTTGACTCAGCTTGGCCTACTTGACTCAGCGGTTAGAGTATCGCTTTCATACGGCGAGAGTCATTGGTTCAAATCCAGTCACCAACTTATTTACCCAGAAATAGATAAGGGGGATTCAGATTTCGGAACTTTCGAGATGCTTTCTTGCGAAAGCCAACGTAGTCTGTAACTCAACCTTCTCACCCATGGGGGGAATCCATCATATTCGATGAAAAATTGCAATCGAGGGCACCCTCATTTCCAGAGATAAAACCAGGCTGCGATCTCCTAGCCTTTTCCTTCCCCCGCCACAGCTCCCTCCCTTCGCTGAGCCTTTCCGGGGGTAGGCAGAACTATTGGAAGCAAATGTAAAAGGAACACCGAGTAGGATCAAAGAAACTAGCAGACTAATCACTAAATAGATAGAAATTGGTGCAAATTATGACATCATTACAGCTGCTATAAGGTAATTAACTCCAACTATTTCAGCTTGACTTCATGAATTTACAGATTGAAAATGAAAAAGGCAATCATTTAGAGGGGAATTTGCAGGTCTTATTCACCACTTTCAACTGACTCCTTATCCAATCAACACGAGCTTTGTATCTCTCCACACTGCCATCAGAGAGATATTTAATAGTCAAAACACATATTCTAGGAAATGACAGGACTGGCAACAACCGAAGTGCCAACACCTGTTACACCGCTAGAGAGAAGTTGGTTGGAAGCGAGGCTGCAGATCTGGGTGCGCTGGCTATGCCACCCAAACCAACTGAGGGAAGTGCATCCGTCCCATCGCAAGCACCTACAATGTCATGGCTTCTCCCGTTGGTCAAGCAGGCTTCGCTCCTTGACGAAAATTCCCTAACTTTGAACGAAAGAATAGTAAGCTTCTTTCCTTGCTACTTGAAAGAATGCCTTGGCACACTCATACTAGAAATCAAAGAAAGAACTCCTATCACATGCATGAACAGGGGTAGGGCAGCAGAGCATTCAAAAGGGGCGTAGGGGAGTGACCCCTACTCCCCTTCTGTCTCATCTACCTAATCCATGAGAGAAGTTGAGAGTACCACAGAAACAATTTCAATAGCATCAACAAGATCACCCCCATGAATCGTAAACTTCGAATACTCTCGACAGCCCTCCGCACTTTAGCCTAAAAATCTGATTGCTCGAGATTTATTAACTAGACAGGCAAAGACATTGTCATTCTATTCTATAGCATAGGGAAGCATGGAATCGGACGCTAGCTTCTCTTAAATGGTGCTTAACACATGTAGATTCCCTGACTTTATTCATCTATGGGATTCAGGAGTGTGCTAGACTAACCTTTGCATTTCTTTCATATCTCCATTCTCATAATATATCCATTCTCATAATATAATAGGGAGGCGCTGACCTTACAATTGTAAGAGTTAAATGACCGACTGACTTGAATATTATTTATATTATTTTTGAGTCTTCTTTTGATAAAAAAAAATGGATTCTTTCAATAATAAAATATTTGTTAACAATTTTATACCCTTTACCATTTTTGTTTAAATCTTTGTTATTAAGATAAATTACACAATTATTAATAAAATGTAGTTTTTTTGTATATGTTGTATTTTGAATTTTTAATACGGATGTAAATTACTAAACTGTAAAAAGTTTTAACTCATTTTTTTTGTGATCAATGGTTTAAAATTTTGTTATAATAAGATACAAATAGAGTGAGACGTCTTATTTAACATGTTTATATATATATATATATATATATATCATTTAAATTACATTAAATAGTATATAAAATACATACATATATTTTGATATTTGCCTTGAAAAAATACTGAGAACTTGATATTTAAATTTTTTTGCATTCAATTTTTAATAGTTAAATATTTTTTGATAAAAGATGTTGATAAATATAAAACCATATGATTAGAAAATTCATAAAATAAATAATGATACACAAATATAATTTGTATATAAATTATTAATTCTGCGCAAGATGCAGATCTTAACCTAGTAACATAAGTATTGGAGAATCAATCCATGTCCTAGACAAATTTTTAATTTCTATTTGTATTAATCCGAAATGAATATAATTAAAGTTTTTTCTTCTACATTTTTCTAAAGCCCTAGAAGATAGTAATTTAATTTCTTCAAATTCATTTTGTAATGCTATAGTTTGTTCATGTTCTTTAATAGAATATGCAGTTTTAAAATTAAAGATTCCTATTTTATATATATTTTCTGGACTAATATGAGGAAGTTGACTCAAAATAAAATACAAACTAACCAATTTTTTCGAAGACCGAACGACCATAATAATACAAAAGAGACAGAACATAGTATAGTTTAAAACTATCAGCAGTCACCGTAAAAAAAGTAATATGAAAATGGATAATTTTAAATATTAAAATTGTTATCTAAATAATTCTCAATAAGATATTTATGGAAAAAAATGTGTAACACAAACTTTGTTTGTGAATATAACACAAACAATATCAAGATATGTTCTTATTATATGAAATATGTATACATATAAATTATTAATTTATAATTTTAATGAGACCATATATTTACATAAAATTTTGGAAAAAAATATTATCTTATTAATTATCGATTTGTGTCAAATTTTGAACTGGTCAAAGTTAGGACCGATAAAATTTATTAATTTACAGAGATTATTAATTTATCGAATATTAATTAATAATTATAGTGGGACTATTTATTTAGAGAAAAAAATTTTAAATTATTATCTTATTATCAATTTGTGTCAAATTTTGAACGGTTCCAGGTTAGGACCGATAAAATTATTAATTTATCGAGTATTAATTTATAGAGGTTCTACTATATTTATTAAAATCTTATTATATAGTGAAATATCAATATTTTGATAATTAAAATGTGGAAGATGATGTTCAAAATTACATGAATATGATTGTCCATCATTTGTCATTCTGATATATATATATATATATTTTTTAAATCTCATTTTTTTTGGAATGCAATATTATTTCCATTTATTAGTTTATTGCATAGTTTGACTATTAGTGCAAGTTTACATAATCAAAGCGAACATATGATCAAATATTTTTTGAGTGTTAGGATAAAATTTAATTAGTCTAACTGAATGTATAATCACTTACGGGGCTATTAGTGCAAGTTTACATAAAAAAATATAATCAATACTTTTTTGGAATGCAATATTATTTCCATTTATTAGTTTATTGCATAGTTTGACTACTAGTGCAAGTTTACATAATCAAAGCGAACATATGATCAAATATTTTTTGAGTGTTAGGATAAAAAATAATTAGTCTAACTGAATGTATAATCACTTACGGGGCACTTATTTAAATTAATAAAGTATAAAAAAATATTTGATTATTATGATGGTAAGGTGAAATGGTAAAAAAATGATGGTAAGGGGAACGTAAGAGACTGGAAAGCCATACACATGTGATAAATATAAAAGGAAAAATCATTAAAAAGAAAAAAAATTAAAAAGATAAATAAAAGATCATCACACATGTGATAAATATAAAAGGAAAAATCATTAAAAAGAAAAAAAAATAAAAAGATAAATAAAAGATCAACGTTGTCTAAAATTTAAGAAAATACAGATTTTGGTTTTTGTGTAGAACTAGATAGTTATTTGAAAAACTAGTTTTCCTAGTGTTTAGGTAAACATTTTTTACAAAATCTTGATTGGCAAATAAATATTTTTTCAAAAACAAAAACCAAAAACCATTTTAAAAACTACAAACAATCAACCTCTAATTTTCTCCATTTTGTAATTCAACATCACATTAAAATATTTTGGAAATAATAAAAACAACAAATGTTAAAGGTGATAGCAAGTTCAAATCAAAATAAAACAAGATGACCACATGATAGAATATTATTCTTCAAATGCTTCAGCGATCATGGAAATGAAAGCACTAAACTTGCCTCCCCCTTCTTCATCCCCACCATCATCTCCTTCTTCTTCTTCTTCCTCCTCTTGTTCTTCTTCTTCTTCCCCCTCTCCTCCTCCTTCTTCCTCGTTTCCACCGCCTCCATGGTGGCCCTTAGGCTTAATCTTCTTGAGGGTGGCTCCAATACCAACCATCGCTGCAGCTATCTTCTCTCTCTTTGATCCCTCTTTCTTCTTATCGTCCTCCTTCTCATCTTTTGAGTGATGGTGGAGGTGGAATATTCCTCTATGTTTATGGGATTTTTCTTTCTTTTTCTCGGGTGACGACTCTTGGATGCCTCGTTCAACGTGAGCAGTCTCCACGGTTTCATGCAACTGTTTCTCCATCTTCTCTTACTCTCTTTGCCTTTGTTTTTTATGTTCTTCTTCTAAATCGTAGTTTGAGATCTGTTGAGTTTAATATGCGCACTTATAATAAGCACGGTTCATGTGGTCCACTACTTGATAATTTATTATGATGTCAATCACTCTATGGGTAATGTTGGATTCAACGCTTTGACTTGCTTCCAATCTTGACCGAGCAAAAAGATTACAACATAATTAGTGCTTTTTATTTGTTTGAACATGAGTTGATCTTAGTCTTTTAAAACAATTGGTGTTCTTGAATTTTTCATTTATTGCTTGCTATCATTATTTGACTCAAGTGACGAGATTTTCTTACCAAAAAGGCCTCAAAAGCATTTATCGTATGTGTGGAACTCCTCCTTGACTCTGCATTTCATACTAAATCCAATGACCCAATCCAACACGAAAAATGAGACTTGGTCAAAGAAGCATGACTATTGAATCTTATATATTAAAATAGATCTCATAGCTTTGATTCATGTATGGCTTTTTAAAAAATAGGCTATTCCTTAGAAATATTATCAAATTATTAAATGTTACATAATTTAATGTAATATCTTTGAATATTTAAGCCTTTTTCAAAAAAAAAAAAATATCTTTGAATATTTTTATCTTTCTATTTGGACTACAAATGAAATAAATCTAACAAAATCTTTTTAAAATCTTTTTAAATTGTATTTCTGTAAATCAATGAATTTAAATTCTAATTATTATAAATTATTATTAAAAATTATTATCATATTTATAAATGAATTTTAAATTATGTAAAATATTTCTAATTATATTTTAATAAGAACAATAATATAAATTGTTGAAATTTCGAAAATACTTATTTAATAAATTAAAATAGATTATGTTGAAAAACAAATACTGAATTTATATTTTAAATATACAAAAAATATTATATATTTATCTATATATAATATTAAAATAATTCATGAGTTATTTCATGTTTAATTTTTGTATTTGGACCATTCTTTAAAAAAATTATGAAATTTACATAATTTAACTATAATATCACTCCATATATTTATCTTTTATTTGAAATACAAATATTTTTATTTAAGAAATTAAATTTTATCAAGATAGCACTATATATTCCTAAAATCTAAGGAAAAAAACTATATACTAGAGTTTGATCCCCACAGATTTTTTATTCTATAACTATAAAACTTTGCTATTATTATAAAATTATATATATGATTTACATTTAATGTTATATTTTATACATTTAATGTTATATCTTAATGATAATTTATATTTTCATGTTGTGTTTAAAAATGATATTTTAACATCTATCACTTTAACATTTTTCAAGATTTTATAAGTAAACATATTGTTATCTATTTATTATTTTTTTATAAACTATAAATAAAAAGAAAACATGCACGGTTGTACGGGTCAAGATCTAATTAGTATTAAACTAGGATAAAACTTGCGCCTTGCGTAGAGTGAGTGTATGTAATTAAAATAGAACTTTATTATTGACAAATTTAAAATCTACATATGATTGCTTTTATATGTATTTGGAATTTTGGAAATTTTATATAATTATCTATACGTATGATCAAAACAATTGTAATTAGAATTATAGATCAAAATTTAGAATTTAATGGATCCAGTTCATATATCATTTCACTTTTCAGTGTTCGAATGATGGAAAATAAACAGAGTGTCACAGAGCTTAATTGGTAGAGCATTATCAAGTTCCTTAATGTTTTCTTAAGAATACTTGGTAGAATATTTATATTTAGAATATATAAAGTTTAAAAACTAATTTAATATAATTTATTTATTTGTCTAATAATATCTAAAAATTATATTTTTTAAAATTACTTCTTAAATATAATAATAATTTTATTAAAAAATTAGGAAAAATTGACAAATATGACTCACAGTTTGATTTCAAATGCAAAAGTAAACCCAAACTTGAATCAAATTCAAAAGTAACATAAAAGACTATTGAAATTACAATCAACCCCTTGTGAACAAACAAAAAACCCAAATTCTTTTTTAAGTTTCTAACCCCCGCAAGTATTATGTCCAGATGACTTTCAATTAAGTCGTCTGGACGACTACTTAAAAGTCGTCTAGTATAGTTCTTCTTAAAAATAATTTAATTTTTTTGTAAAAAATATTTTGATAAGTGAAAAATTGAAATATGTAATTAACATATGTTTTGAGAGATTTAAATTAAGATATAACAAAATTTAATTGTTTTCAACTTAGATGAGTGAAAGTAGTGAGTCATGATATTCTTTAGTTTAGCTTTTGTCGACATATGTTGTAGTATTGTATGTGTTCTTAGGGTTAGATTTTCGAAAGAATAAATGTTTTTTTGAAAAATTTTAAATTTACTAAAGTGTGTTTATTTCTGTGTATTGTAAACACTGTTTAAGTATAATTTGATTTTATAACGTGGTTAGTTAGTTAATTTAGTCAAATTAGTTTAGGGTTTAGGGTCTGGACGACTTACTATTAAGTCGTCTGGTGAATATATTTGCGGCAGACGACTTACTAGTAAGTCAAGTACGTCATCTGATATATAGTATTCAACAGACGACTTAATAATAAGTCGTCCAAACCGGACCGAACCTTTAATTTTACTAATGTACTTTTAAACCTAACCGGATTATTTACCGGACATATATAAGATGTTTTTTGTTCTCACATTTTTGCAAAATTTAGAAAACCCTAACGCCGTTTCTCTCAAAAGCGACATCTGTCGATTCTCTGTAATCCATCGTTCTCACCGCGCTTCCTCTATTTCAGATCTGAGAGAAACCCTAGCACCATTTCTCTGTAAACCTTGCACTGTTTCGCATCTCGTTCGCACCACCGCTTCTCTGTAAACCCTAGCGCCATTTCTCTCAGAGGTAAGTTATATCTCTTACTATCGAGTGATTGATTGAGGAAACGATGAACACAAACGTTGTGTCTATCAATTTATGACTTAAGATGTATCTATACTCGTTCTCACCTTCGTTCTCACTGTGCTTCTTTTTTCACATCTATTTTTGCAGATCTCTAACGGCTGTGTCGAAGGCGACTATATCTTCTCTGAATTTTCAGGTTGGCTTTAAAATGTTCTACTGGAATTCTTGGAAGACATATAATTAAGTCGTCAGAAAAGTCTTCCAGACTTGAAATTAAAATGTTCTACTGGATGGTTGTCTTTCATTGTTTTGCAGACAAAAAAATGGATATTCCAGAACTCTCCCGTAGAGTACATACAGTAGGGGACCGTAATGAATATCATTTTGTATCATACGGATTGTTTGAAGTTGCATACTGCTTTAAGAAATCATCTTCATGATGACGAATATGAAGAGCTGAAGGAGCGAAAAGTTGGGAGTTTTCATCAAGTTCAAAGAGATGGGATTTGGTTAAGCTTCAAGGCTGGTTCACTACATGCTCGGTTTCCAGCTCGACATAAAGAAGAAGTATGGCTGTGGAGTCTCGTTGGCCCACAACCTTTGAGGTTTTCACTGTTAGAGTTTGAAAACCTCACTGGTCTAAACTGCGAGTACATCGAGGACCTTGAGAGACCGAACTGTGTTGTTACAAAGTAGGTGGATTCTTTCTGGGAGATGTTAGGAGTTCATGTCGAAGCTGTGCCAATTACTCAGCAGATAATAGTAGCATTTGAGAGATGCGAAGGGTGGTCTCGGGATGATCGCAAGCGGCTCAGGTACCTTTCCATCTTCACTGGATGCATTGAAGGGAGAAAGTATTCAACCCCTACACGGGTTAGTCTGGCAATGCTAGTGATGGATTTAGAACGGTTTAAAAATTATCCATGGGGGAGAGTCGCGGTTAAGGTGCTGATGGTCTCTGTGAAAGGCAAATATATTTCAAGTTGTCCCATTGTTGATGAGTTTATACAAGCTCTCTAGGTCTGGGTGTACACAGTGCTACTGGAATTGGGTGCTAGTTATGGTAATCCCATACCAAATAGACCGTCTCCACCGATACTAACTTACAAGGGTGGCAAAGGACGCATATGCTTTAAAGAAGCTATCGAAAGACATGTATTTACTTCAATCCAAAAGACTTCGCAGAAAACTTATGATTAAGTCGTCTGGAAAGAGTCTTCCAACTATATGACTTAGTAGAAGATTTATAATTAAGTCGTCTGGAAAGTCGTTCAGCTGGATGACTTAGTAGAAGATTTATAATTAAGACGCCTGGGAAGACTATCCAGACTACTTAATTATAAGTCTTTTACTAAGTCGTCTAGCTGGAAGACTTTATAGACGACTTAATTATAAGCCTTATGCGGTCTTTTCTTTCCATCTTTCTTAATCCGTCAAATATCTAAGTTCATATCTTCTATTTACTGCAGACTACAGTGATCAATTTTGTTTAGAAGGATAGTGGTGAAATGTTTCCACAATGGGACTCTGATGTTAAGGACCAGGCCGCAGAGAGCATAATTAAAGTCATGTTTAAATAGAGACTATGGAAGTGGAGCATGGATTGCTGGGAAGTCACCGGTACTTGGGTCAATACAAAGCCGGCGGTTGTGACTCCAAAGAAAGAGATAGTCGTGGTGAAGGAATACAGTCCAAGACCTTGGAAGAAAGCTCGTAAAGCTAGTGAAGAGGCACCTACAGAAGCACATGAAGAGGTTCCTACAGGGTGACTACGGCTGTTGGTGGGATGACCAAATATGATATTAAAAGAATGTTCAATGATTCTTTGAAAGAGGTACTTTATGCCATGAGGGAAGGGTTTTGGACGTGCCTTAAGGAGATTAAGCATATGTCTGAAAGGATAGAAGCTATTGAGAAGAAGGTTGGTTTCACCAAAAAAAGGAAAAAAAGACATCATCTCAAAACACTACTTGTCAACCTAAAACGCACGAACCAGGGGTTAGTAACGCATCCTCTCCTAACAAGAAATTGACTAGACAAAAGTTTAAGAATAAGAACTGAAAGTTGGATTTGCTTTGTTTCTTGTATGTCAGAACATGTGTGCTTTCTTTATAGTGTGCTTGTTTTATTTTTATTTGTGGATTTTGTATTTGGATTTTGTTTCATCTTTGAAATGGATCTTTGACTATTATTATTTGAAATAGATCTTTCTTTATAGTGTGCTTGTTTTTTTTTGGTTAATATTGTATAAACTCATCTTGTACATTGGAGAGTAAAAGTATTAATGAGGCGAACATGGGAAGGAAGAGCTTGTCGGAGGGTAAAGCTCCAGATGTGTCCGCAGATGCTAGTTCTTCGAAAGAGATGATTCTAGTTCCGAGCGGGTACTTAATTCTTTAATAGAACAAACCTTAATTCTTTAATAGAACAAACCTCAATTCTAGTTCCTCAAAATTGATCACTGTAGTCTGCAGTAAATAGAAGATATGAACTTAGATATTTGACCTTTATCCCGCAGATGCCCGAGGATAAACCTCTAGAATTGAGGTTTGTTCTATTAAAGAATTAAGTACCCGCTGTTTTGGATTTACAGCAGGAGGATGCTAGATATCAGGAAAAGAAAGATGCTGCTTTGGCAGTTATACTTGCAAAGAGTGAGCGAATAAGGAAACTTGCCGCCTCACAGCAATCTCCTTATACGGCAAACATCACGGCCAAAGTGATCATTACAAACAAAAAGCTTTTTCCAGGCTATAATCCTTTTGCACCAATTGACAAGAAGAAGTTGAAGGAGTTCGCTGACTGGTTAAAAACTGATTCGTAAGTGATTACTTTTCCCATAAAAGCTTGCTCTAGTCTACAAAAACTGATTGCTTTTCAACATTTTGTGTTTGCTGTCATTATAAAACACCTCTCAGCAAAAAACCACATACATGTCCAACTCGGTGGTCTTCCTTATCTTGGCTGGATGACTATGTAAGTTTTCTGCTATGACTTATGTCTTTTACCAGTAAGTCGTCTGGTAAGTCGTCTACAAAGAAGACTTACAAGACGACTTACTGATAAGTCGTCTGGTAAATCTTCTACTTGGCTGGATGACTGTGTAAGTCTTGTGTTATGACTTATGTCATTTACCAGTAAGTCGTCTGGTAAGTCTTCTTTGTAGACGATTTACCAGTAAGTTGTCTGTATGTCTTCTACGTAGAAGACTTACTAGATGACTTACTGATAAGTCTTCTTTGTAGACTTACTAGTAAGTTGTCTGGGAAGTCTTCTACGTAGAAGACTTACTAGATGAGTTACTGGGAAGTCGTCTGTTATCTTTTGACTTGTATTATATTAAATGTATCATGTTGATGCTTGGATTAATGTGCTGAGGAAAATGGACGATGCTAAGCCACAACATTTCAGGAGCGAGAGGATGTGTTTCCTTGATTTCTCAACAATGGAGATCCAACGACAAGAATTTTAAGGACTATGAGCCCGATCACAACGGTTTAGGAAGAATACTCCTGGTGGGGCATGGAATTATTATTCAGGCGCTACACCATCATTTTCCCAATCGAACAAGTTTTGGGGGGCTGATATTGATGATATCTATGCGCCAGTGAACTACAATGACGCTCATTGGATTGCTATGTGGATTTCGATCCCTAAGAGGCACATAGTCGTCTGGGACATCATTGTTTCCTTTATCTCTCAAGAAGAAATCGATGTGATAATGGAGCATTTTCTCTACATGGTCATTTATCTGCTTGTTGAGTGCTCTTCCTCTGACAAACAACGTGCCTAATACACCCTAGAGCCATTCACATATGACACACCGACCAATATACCTCGGGCCCGAACTGGTGATTGTGGCGTGTACGCTATAAGGTACATTGAATTTCATGATCTTCGGATGCCATTTAATCAAAAAGACTTTGCTAAGGCCAACGGGAAGGATATGAGGGATAAGATGGCAGTTGATATATTTAAAGAGCTTCCTGGCCAGCATGAGAAAGAAAATGTGGATAATGATGAGAACATGGGTGCTTATGATGGGTGATAAACATGCTACATTAGATTATTTTGTATGATAGATTAGGCTGATGTTTGTATGTTTGTATTTGAACTTGATGTGCTGATGTATGATAGATTAGGATATGTTAGCAAGGTCAGGATATGATGAATTTTTTTTGTAACCTATCTTCTGCACAAAAGATTTCGCAGAAGACTTATAGTTAATTCGTCTGGAATGTTGGACGAATTAACTATAAGTTGGAAAGAAAGTCTTCTGTTCAATGACCTTTTGGAACCTTTCGGATAATTTAAAAGACCTTAAATTTGTTTGGTAGTGCAATTTGACAAATAAGTTCATAACACAAATTCTTAATACATAGATGGATAACACAAATTCTTAAGACTAAACATTGGACGACTTACTTGAAGGTCTTCTGGAAGACTAAACACTGGATGACTTACTTGAAGATCTTCTGGAAGACAAAAACCATGGACGATTTACTTTAGGTTGTCTGGACGCCTTACTTGAAGGTCTTCTGGAATACTAAACACTGGGTGAATAACTTAAAGGTCTTTTGGAAGAATAAACCCTAGAAGACTTACTTTAAGGTCATCTGGACGACTTACTTGAATGTCCTCCACGTCATTCTTTACATTGTGTTTTCGTATGGCCAGTTTCTCTGCATACTGGGCATCTATAAACTCTGTGTTGTTTCCGAGGTTTGCCTCCTCTCATCCTGGATAACTCCAACCAAGATTGCCATCTTGATTTCGTCAGTCTTCTAGGACCACACTTTACATCCGGAGGAAATCATGTGCGTTCCTCAACTTGTTGTCCAATACAAGAATATATATATATATTCTCTGGGTATCTTGCAAATAAATAATTCTTTGAGTACACTGGACATACAAGTGTGGAGATATGCAAACCATCATATGTTCCAGCAGCTATACCAAGAGAACAAAGTATTTTCTCCACTGCATAGACACCACAATCACACTTTCCATGTTCCAAAATCAACAACACAGTCTATTTTTCCACCTTTCACTAAGAATCGCAATCCATCAATTGGTTGGGCCCTCATCGTATTCGCTATCTCCGCTCGAACATCAAGTAAGTATTCAACACCCTAACTATTTTGAATTGGGAGAGTTAAAGCATCTTCTCTCCTTTTCCAAAACCACTTTCCACTACAAGAAAATGTCACATATATAACATCAGAAAAACGCTATTATAACGAAACACAGCGTTATGACGAACGATGTGTCTGCCCCCGCAATCTTTTCTTCAGCACATTAGATAGCATTTTTCCGTATGCAATATTAAAATATAGTTTGATAGCGTTTATTAATTATGCAATTATTTAACTTATAATAGCAGGTAATAACTGCTGTAATAACATTATTAAAAATTAAAAAAAAATATAAAATATAAAACTAGAGATACAAATATATTAGAATTTTTATATATTGAAATTGTTTACAAAATATTTTAAACCAGAAACCTAAACCTAAACCTAAACATTATCATGTCGCCTTCAATCTTAGGCAACACTGGAGCTCTTCTTATTTCTCCTCCTCTGCTTGTGAATGTAGAGAATTAGACAAGGATTAACTTCTCTGCACCAGCTTTTCTAACATGTTAACCATTCAATTTCATAGTGAGTATATAGCTATCCTATGGTACAACACATTAAATCGAAACCAAAGCAAAGAAGATAACACTCACAGCAGCAACAGACTTGTTGTTAGGATGTTCCTTCTTGTAAGTCTAACGGAAGTCCTCTCTTCAGATAACAAAGCCAGACACAATATTAGCACACACCTTAGATCAAATCGATTGAGAATCACATCCGATATGTAGACTCGAACACCCTTTAAAACAAAACAAGTAAAAGCTTAATCTTTGGCAAGAAACAAAAAAACAAAACATAAACACCGACTCACACAGATACACTCACAACTTCAGCTCCTTGTTTTAGATAGTCCTTCCCAACGTCTCCCTCACAATCCATCCTAAGTTTCTTGGAAGCCTTGCACAAACTAGAAAGCCAACACACTTGAACAACCAATATATTTGTGGCTCATTACAAGCCTTCTCGTAGGAAGGAGATGGCAGCCAAGATGGGTTTGGGATGTGGATTTCATCTGGTCTTTGAAGAGTAAGCACCGGAACCTACATAAAGATACAAACTTTAAGGTCTTTTTTTCAGATCTGTTGCTAAGGGAAAGTGAATCTCGAGAGAGGGAGAGAGAGAGAGAGAGAACCTAAGGAGCAGACATGAGAGCAGATTGAGAGTGAGGCGAGCTGTCGATCCAATATAGGAACCTCCTGTTGTTGGAGAAGAAACCATTACTACGTAAGATAAGCTTAGTGAAAACAGAAAAATCTGATCAATGTAAAATCATATAACTTTGAAAAAGTGAAATCATATAACTCGACTGAGTGTGGGAGAGAGAGAGATGACCGGTGGGGAATCGAAGGGAGTGCTGGTGGTGACGAACGCGACAGTGGTGATGATGGTGGTGAAAAACGTGGCTCGTGATGGAGAAGATGAGAAGCTTGTCGTCATCTTCATCCAGCCTTGAGTTCGTCTCCTCCATCAACCTCTATTTACCAAGAACAAAACAAATCTGATTCAGAGAGAGAGACGGAATCGGAGGGAGGTGCGACGACAGACGAGGAGATGCGACGAAACCCTAACAAGAAATCTCGAGTGTAAACAAGTAAATCCGAACCCTAGAATCAGTACAAGAAGAAACAATTCGCAGAAATCAACCTGTGGATCAAGATCTGTTCGAGACCAGTGACGAACTCAGACCGGTGGCGATGGAGTACAAACTCAGGCCGGTCTCTTCTTCTTCTTCCTCCTGCAATCTCTCATCTCTCATCTCAGTTTTCTCTGTCGTTGTGTTTCAGAAGTCAAAAGGAGAGTAGAGAACAACTTAAAACACAATCTCCACCTTTGGATTAAAAACCATTAAGGGTAGAGATTGCAATCCTTGTGTTTTACTTTCAACCAATAGAAAATTTTCTTTTTTTTATATGCAAATATTTAAAGAATAAATGTTATGTTTATGATTTTAGGGTTTGTAATTTAGGGATATAGAGTTTAGAGTTTTGACAGTGAAAAAAAGAAGGGTATTAACAAAAGAATAATATTTATAAAAGTTATGTTTAAAAATAAAATTATCATTCATTTTTATAAAACTAATGATATATAATTGTAATGTAGTGAATAACTAGATTTAATTTTTACTAAATAATTGGAATTTAAGATTTGGTGTTTGAAAAGTATACTTTGATTTAAAAAAAATTAATTAAGGTAATAATTAAAAGTATAAATGTTTTGGAGTTTGGAATATATAAAGTTGAGTTTATAGTTAAAGGTTTAAGATTTAATGTATAATATAGGGTTTGAGTATATGTTTTATTGTTTGGTATATATGATTTAAGATTTGAAGATAAATAATAAAAATATTAGAATTTTAATATTTTAGTTAGAGTCTATAGTATATCATTATTTTGGGTATGCTATAGGTTTATAGTTTAGAGTTTGAAGCTTAGATTAAATATTTGAAACTAAAATTTCAAAAATAATAAATTTAAATTTAAACTTGAAATTTGAAACTAGATTAAGAAAATATTGAAGTTCCAGGGGGTTGTGTTTGAACTTTAGGTTTTAGAAATTAAGGTTTGGAGTTTAGATTTCAGTGTTTAGGGTTTGGAGTTTTTGGAGGCAGATGAAATAAAGTGAGAGGGAAAATGAAATGAAGGTGAGAGGGAAAATTACTCATTTTTCCGCTTCGGTAAAGATAGCGTTTTAGCGTGCAATGATATTATATATACAATTTTTTATAGCATCGAAGTAAAAAAACGCTATCTTAAATTTTGAATTTTGTCAAAGATAGCATTCTCGATCAAAACGCTATCTTTATATGCTATCTTTACCCCCTCCCCTTGTAGTGTTCCTAACTTCTCCCTTATTAACTCCAACAGTAACTGAATCAGAAATCCTCTAACTTGCTTCAGTGCGGAATTAATAGATTCAACGATGTTGCTTGTTTTTATGTTGTACATGTCTCCCTGACAATGAACCCTTGACCATAGGCTGACGTCGGCATTCTCCAAATACGTTACAAGGTCCAGGTTTTTACTTTGTATCTCAGTCAAAATATGAAACCGTATGAGTATAAGCAGCACCTTTCACCAAGTACAAGAGATGTTTCCCTTTATACTTTTTGAAAATGTTATCTTGAAGGTGATAATAAAATATTCCTTGGGTTGCCCAAGGAAACACCTTATCACGGACACTTTTAATGGTTGTGTGCCGATCAGAGACTATCACCAGACGCTGCTTATCAGATACACAACTAACCAATTTTTAGAAAAAAAAACATTCCTAAGATTGTTCATCTTCAGCATCTACGATCCCAAAAGCTAATGGAAATGTCTAAAAAATCCTATCTTGTGCATCTGCAACTAACATAACACCTCCATACTTCCCACTTAGGTGAGTGCCATCCACCACAATGATCATTCTTTGATACTTAAAACCTTTGATAGAAGTTCCAAAAGAGAGAAATATATACTTAAATCTATTGACAGAATCAAGTTCTATAGCTGTGACAGAATCAAGATTTGTTAAGGAGATTTTCTCGAGATATGATGGAAGATGCGAATACCCATCTTCTGTTGATCCTCTCACCAATATTTGTGCATATTACAGTGTTATGTATGAAGTGGTGTAATCAAGCATCATGCCAAACATGTTATTCATTGCATCAGTGATATGCTGCGGAGTCAACCCATCAATAATTCCAACACGATCAATGAAATGCCTACCAACATACTTCGGAGTACAGTGTCTCCGCTAAGTGATTCGGTCTCCCACTGAGCATGTATGTGCTTCCACATACTTTGTTACCCAAAACGTGTTTTTCCCATGTTTCACACTAGCTCTGATCTTCCATCCACAACCATGCACTAACCCGACATGTTGCACAAGGAGAGTTTTTATTGACTTATATATTCTGAAGGAAAACCTACGCCTCATTGCTGTCAACCGCAGCTCTGAAAGCATTGCATCCTTGCTAACAAAACTCTGGTTGACATAGATATTGTTACCATTTGATCTTTCTCCTTCAATAGCATATGTCTTTTTGAAATCTTCAGAACACATATCATCATCTTCTTCCTCATCCTCATCTTTAAATTTTCCATGAAAACTGTAATCCTCACAATTCTCGCCAGCTTCAGCAACAATAGAGATATCAGCATCCTCCTCCCCATCATCCTCCTCCTCATCATAATTTTCATCTTCAACCAAATCATCATCATCATCTTCAAAACATTCATCAGCTTCATCAGCTTCTTCACTTTCCTATGAAATTGTTTCCACCTTGCTACGGCTTGATACACAAAGCCGTACTCCATGCGTTTTGGTTATCTTGAGCAAGTTTCAAACTTGTCTATCACTTGTAACATGAATAGGAGGGGTGTCTGGAGCCATATGTTGCATCATTTATGCTGATAATGAGTAGGTTATCTCCACAGATTTTGTGCTCATGTCCAGGTTATAATCTTCTTGAGCCATTGCAACAAGTTCAACATGTGTTGAACCTTCACTCAAAAAAATAAAGATTCTCGCTCATTTGAAATTATCAACCACAAAATCACAACGGCAATCTTTCAACAACCATTCTCCATACACTGCATGTAACAGACGCATCATCTGTAAAAATTCAAAACAGAACACTTTAGAAAACTTAGAGAAAATGAAAGTTTACTAAACATTGACGCAGACGACATACCAGTAAGTCGTCCTAACATGTCATTTTTGCAATTGACTTTTAAATGGAACGACTTACTTGTAAGTCGTCCAGCTTTGTTTGTTAAAAATAATATTGACGACTTACCAGTAAGTCGTCTAGGATAAACGGATTAGTTTTGCATTTGACTGAATTGTGTCAGGTATTTAACTTTTCTTGGACGACTTGCCAGTAAGTCGTCTCTAGAAAAACAAAAATTTCAATATTTTATTAAATTTAGACAACTTATCTGTAAGTCGTCTCAGTTTAGTATGCAATTCAAAAATAAAACTTAAATATTTAACTTTTCCCATACGACTTACTTGAAAGTCGTCCAGTAAGACGACTTATGAGAAAGTCGTCTGAGATAAGCAAGGCTTCACCAGAATCTCGAAAAAAAATCTGGACGACTTTGCTTATCCTGGACGACTTTCAAGTAAGTCGTCTGACTGGACGACTTCTGTGTAAGTCTTCTAGGAAAAGTTAAATATTTAAGTTTTATTTTTCAATTGCAAAACTAACCTGAGAAAACTTACAGATAAGTCGTCTAGCTTTAATAAAATATTGAAATTTTTGTTTTCCGAGAGACGACTTACTGGTAAGTCGTCCAGGAAAAATCAAATATCTGACACAATTATGTCAAATGCAAAACTAACCCGTTTATCCTAGACGATCTATTGGTAAGTCGTCTGTTTGACCATAAGACTTACCCGTAAGTTTTCTACAGCCAGAGGACTTACGGGTAAGTCTTCTACGCGAACAGATTTGGAAAAAGAAATTCAATTTTATACCTTAAACTAGTGAGATGACTTCCTTAGCACACAGAGTCTTCTCCAACCACCCAGAACCTCAAACGAAAGTAACCCACCAAGAATAGTATGCTTGAAGGGCTCTATCAACCAAAAAAAAATTTGAATCAAAAGCTTGAGTTTTTGGGTTGAATATGGAGACAAGGTGAAAAAATATTGTTTTTAGTTCATAACAATTGAGAAAGAGAGAGTGGAAATCAATTTTAGGTGCATTAAGAGCTTCAAATTAGTTGTTCTTGGTGGTTGGGGTATTGATGGAAATGACAATCTTGTAAATACTTAAAGATGATGAGATTGACAGAGTAAAAAACTATTTTAAGTAGAAATAAAAATTTAATGGCATTTTCGTGAATAATGTGAACATGTGGGGTGGATAGGGCAAAAGAAAAAAAATGTTAGTTTTGTGTTTGAGTTTGAGTTTTGAGTCAAATTTTCAAAAAGCCCAAAAATTAAGTTAAATTTTAAATTATAATTATGTTTAAAATAAATTTTTATTCATACAATATGAGATATATATATTAACATAAACAACTATTAATAAAATTATTTATTCATATGATTTTATAATCATTGTAACTTATTATAGAAAAACAATTTAGACCTTGATCACAAAAGTTTATGTGAGAGTTTTAACAGTTTGAGTAATTTATACTCGTTTTGAGAATTTCAAAATACAACATATATAAAAAATCTAATTTTTTAATATATGATTAGTGTAGTTGTGTAATTTATTTTAATAATAAAAAATTATACAAAAATGATATAAAGTATACAAATTATTTTAAATCTTTATTATTTAAAATCATTAATAGTCATATATATCTTAATTACATTAGGTAATTCCGTAGATTTTATTTAAAGAAATAATATATAGAAGATTTAGTTTGATATGTTATTTAGTTTGATATATCTTTTGTGAGACCAAGAGACTTTGTTTTAAAACTATGTTTCATATAAAATATTTTAGAATTCTTCTAAATAGAATATAGAAAATATAGAAAACTGCCAGATATAATGGTTTTTCTTAACTAGCACAAATTTAAGATTATAATTTTTAAATGATCTTTAATTAATATATAGGAGATATGATAATATGATATGACCTTCATCCGCTTGGATTTGGTAGTGATAATTAATACTCTCTATGTTCTTAAAAGATTCATATTCTAGTTTTTTCAAACTTTTTAATAAAACACAATAAATTTACATAGTTTTTTGTATTTATCTTCTTTTCATAATTTTAAACCAATAAAAAAACAAGTATTGCAATTAAATTTTTTGAAGTTCATAATTAGTTAATAAAACATGCATTGAAAATGTAAAAAATAGATCTTTTAGAAACAATTTTTTTTTAGAATATGTATTTTTAAGGAACGCAGGGGTAGTTTTTGGTGATTGATCTCTATAATATTATTTGAGAAGTCAGTTTCCTACGTGTCGCACTCACGTTAACTCTCACGATGGTTGATTACATAGATACTCTTAATGAATTAAAAATATTAAATAAGATTGATATTAATAATGTATTTCCTTTTTTCATAATTAGATTTTACTTAACTTTTAATTTAAGTTTACTTTTTTAAAACACGTAAATAAAAAAGGAAATATTTATAAAATATAAATATTTATATATAAATGAAATTTAATATTTGTTTGTGAAATTTTCCTAAAATAACATAGTTAGTGTTTATTTAAAAGATATTAAAAAGGAAACTAAAAATATTTTCTTACAAAAATAAATATTTTGATCAAATAATTTCAAAAATCCTTTTAAATAGCGTAGCACTATACACTATTACTGAAATAGAAATATTATATTTTATCATTATTAATAAAATAATATTTAGTTTGCCTTTTAATTTTATATTTTTTATGTTTGTGGAACTTAATATATACATAATAAAAATACTCAAGTAAATCTAAGTTCTCATTTTTAAGATTGATTAAAATACGTTTCAGTTTACCTTTTAAGAAATCTAAGGCATAATATAATTTGGAATTTATAAATGTTTAATTATTTTAAATATTAATATGTGCTCATGAAATTTAAAAAGTTTATCTTTATACTCATATTTATGTATGTAAATTCCTATTAATCGTCACTTTATTTTTAATGTTTCTTAAAAATCAACATATATCCCATTATTAAAAATATTATAATAATACTTGCAATAAGCGATAAATAAAACTAATTTAATTTGATTTAATTAGAATAAAAGTAATTATATTTTCATTTGAATTAGAAAATATATATAACTCAATATATTCACAAAACGAGTAACATAACGAGTATAACTTATATCCAAACTAAAAGATCTAACTACAACAAGAACATATAATTTTAGAATAATTATTTATTGATGACAAAAAAAAAGAATAATTATTTATTTTTATACATATAAATTACAGGATGACTAAAAAATATCAATATAAATAAATTATTAACCAACTATTATAATTCAGTTTTTTTCTAAAATTTATATATATATATATATGAATGAGAGTTCAGAATATTATATTTATATTCATTAATGTAATTTTGAGTCAAAATTTCAGTTTATTTTTAATTTCATTATAAGCACAATATATATTAAGTTATATATAATCTTACATATATAAGACGATAACCAATCTAAATTAAATAATAATCAAACTTTTAGTATATTTAGAAGAAATATATTATAGTTGAATTAAAAAAAAAGTAGATGCAATCTAAAATACACAAGTGTAACCAAATCGACTATTGACCCAAAAAAAGAACCAAACCGATTAAATATAACATCTCCCAAATCGTATATAGAAATAAAATAAAATAATATAATATTATTAATGTAAGTTATACATATAAATTATAAATTAATTTATAATTAAAAGTAAATATCTATCGGGTATATAGGCCGTGTTTAACCTTCCTATTAGGTATAATTGTCGTATTTGACTCGTTCAACCGAGATTGCGGACCGATAAGAGCCATCATCTCAGGAAGGAGTATTAGGGATAATATATCTCACATCAGAAAAAATTAATGGGACCTTAAGTAATATATAAAAGGTTAGGGTTAATCCACTAATCACCAATTAGTTTTAAGTTGGAAACCCATAATAAATCTGATTCTAATATTTTACATTACATAATACATATGAAACACTTGTATTGTACAGTAGAATCTCTATAAATTAATACTCGATAAATTAATATACACTAAATATATTTATAAAATGATATAATTTTATAAACCCAAATTGAGTTTTTGGTTCGATTAGTATATCAATAAATTATTATCTCTCTAAATTAATAAAAAAAATAAATTTTTGGTGTAGTCTCAATATAATTAATTTATAAAGGTTTCACTGTATAATGGTCGCAAATAATGTGTATATAATTTGGAGGTTAACAAAGATTATTTACTTAGACATATATTGCTTTGGTGGAGCAAAGCTTGGTGCGTCACCACTCTCATGTTGTCCTTGCCTTTGAGCAAGTATCCCATTCCAACCTGCAATTATAAACAAATAATTTATTCACATTATTATTATTATTATTATTTATATATATATATATATAGACATCATATTTTATACAAAATTAGGAAAGTAGTTTCTTCTATGAAAAGCTCATAATATTTCTAGATCATGAAACATCCTGTTTAGTATCAACGCGTAAACCAATGTATTCGTATGGTTTAAAAAAAAGGTATCAGTATGTTTATACTCAAATCCTGTTATGATAAAACCAAATAGTTTTTCTTTTTGAAAACTTAGAACCAAATACTCCCCCTCTAACCGTTAGGCTAAAAACATTTGAACATATATAGTAAAAATTCATGGGCTATACTAACTCAAGAGTGGAGTTTTAAGTTAGTACCCAAAATAGGATCAAGATTCCTAGCCTTGAGCTCTCTGTATTCTTGACAAAGAGAGCAACAAGAGCATAAGACATGAGTGGCACAATCTGAGTATGGAGCTTCCACAAGATTAAATCTTCTCCTCATTGTTTCCCTATACTTTAATCCCATCACCCACTGTGAGCACAAAGCTGGCATCATCAACAAGTATATGAAACTTCCAAGAGGACAAGCTGCATAAACAGTTGTGCATATGAGAGCTTCATATTATTGAATAATCTGATTCCAGTTTCAAATTGTGTAAACCGTAAACATACTCATCGCTCCTTCATCCATCACCTCAGCTATTTGTCCGAATGTCACACATGGTAAAATTGCTGTCATCACGGCTGACATAGTAGTAAAGGTTATAGTGAGTCCATTAATATTGAATCGATAGCAATAACAATAAGAGTATCTACGCCTATAATAAGACTGTACATAGATCAAGAAATATCATATATAGATACAGAATACCATTACACAAAAAAAAAAAGTAGATACACAATACCATTAGTTTGATCTTCCTGACAGTCAAACAAACCCGTCCTCCATGGAGTCCCAACCGATATATCAACGTTAGCTTGATGATAACCTGGGGGGGCGGGCGCGAATTGACTGACGGGAACCCCGGTTTGTTGGATCGATACACTGGTTTGTTGAACTGGTAAAACAATATCTGGTCCCTCCCTTTGTTGAGTTCTAATACTGTAGGACCGCGACAAGCTAAACTCAGGACGACCCATTCGTTGATATGTAAAGTGTAGCTCCGCTAGTTTGACGTGAAGGGTTGATTTTAGGAGACGAGAGGCTTTCTTTCTTTCTTTCTTTCTTTTTCTTTCGCTTATTAACTGAATTCAATATTTAACTGAAAGTTGAGTTTTTCTTATTGGAACTGATAAAACAAAGAAACTGATATTTTTTTACGCCTAAGAAAATAAGAAATCTCGGATTACGTGGTTCATATCTATAAAGCTTCTTCAATGGTTGAGAGGGTAAAAGTCAATGGATGATACGAGTATATACATATATATCTTTAAAGCAAGTTGCGAGCATAACAAAAGATTAAAGGGAAAATTGCTAATTTTTTTTTTCTTTTTTGAGCAAACAGCAGTTTTATAAATCATTAGTATCCATAGCTGGAGAAATTGTTTACATCAAGCAATAACAAATCAAGCAATAACAAGACTAAACTGGCTAACGCATAAACAACACCTAATGTTGCTGAGCAGTCCTCGAAACTCAACGCCAATCCTACTAAGAAATGAAATGAGGCTTTAGGAATTAGAGAACACAAGTATTGGTCTAACACCCAAGACTGAAAAACCGCAACAGAAATAGATTTAACAATCAGAAGTTCAACATCACAAGCAAAAGCGGCATAGCACCAAATGGATGAACCTTTTAACATAACAAACATGGAAGCATACATAATCTTGGGATACTCCCTGCAACACAGCCACTCAAGCCGAATGGAACTTATGGGAGGCAATCATACTTCACAATAGATAAATAATCCAGAAACATTGAAAAGATAGAAACAAAAAGTGTTTCCTTACGAATTTGCCACAAGTGATGAGAAAGCAACTTTAAACTATCAATTGCTAGAGTGAGACCATAACATAGACTGCATACTACAGAGAGTCGCACAGAGGCAAGTGTACCATAGCAAAGCACAAGAGAAGACCCAAAGGACAACATCGAAGCAAGCAAAATAGAGACATGAAGTGTGAAAATTGCTTTCTTAAGTCAAACACACATAATTGTCCTATCTACTATAATTAAAATCTCTTATTAAGAGCCTATGAGTTATGCCATGTCAGCCAATTTGATCAGCCAATAGGGGCTGCATTTTCTGCCATGTGGGATTGTTCAGGTCAATAATATGCTAATTCGTATAGGAAAACAACAAAGATTAGGCATCAGAGTTGGTAAAACACAGTTCTTGAACCCTCAAAAATCTAGGTTCAACTCCCACCAGTGACATTTTAATTTTTCTGACCCCACTAATATCCAATCCTGGGACCGCCCTGCATCTGCTGTACCAGAAGGAGGACGTTCAGCATCAAACAATCAGATTGTTGACCCAAATAATGGAAAGAAGGGAACACGATTAAGATTAGATCCACCTAGAAAACATAAATCATTATTACATTTCCTTATGTTTTATGTCGTCCTTTTCGTTTGGTTATGCACTATAATTTAGAACTTTATCTATTTTTAATTAAACTCAACGTGGTGGGTGGTGTTTAACTTATCAATATACATGTCTTCCTTTAAGCTCAAATTAAGTAAACGCAATATAGGCCTTGAAGAACTCACTTCCTCTGCATGTTAAAATGTGTTAAAAATATAATTTGAGATGTTAAAATTATTCATAAAAAACTATTTATACAACTTCTGAACTAATAGTGAGTAATGAAACATTATATATACATACACTCACAAAAGACCTGGAGAATAGAAAGTCACAAAAAACCTTTAATTAGACACTACACTAATTTGTTGATATTTTTTTAGGAAGCTTTTAACTAAATAGACTTTTTTTTCTCTGCGAACTCCTAACTAAATTATCGAAAATGTGTCAAAATAGACTATGGTGTTAGGCTGTTGTCTTCTATCTAATGACTTTATGTGGATCAGGACCAATAAGTTTGGTTCCAGTGTGTTTATAGAAGATAGTACACAAAAAAAAAACAGAATTCTTTTGAATTACATTAAAAATAACTCCAGACGAACAAAACTTGCCTTTAAGCATTACAAGAATCTGAAACTGAAAATTTAACAATATTTATGGATTAATTTTCTGACACTTCTTACAGAGAGGCATATTATACTAACATGGTATATTATTCTCTTTAGTTGAAATCTATTTAAGTTTGCCAAGAGGATTTTACAAAGTTAGGACCAGTGTGCACTTAAATATATAATTATTTGATCTTTACTTGGCTGACATATTCATAGATAAAACTAGGGGTGGCATGAATCGAATACTACCATAATTTTAAGTATTTACGATTTTCTTTGTATTTTACGGATATTTAATTTTTCAATTTTCTATGTTTCGAAAAATTACGAATAATATATGTGAACAATTTACGGATATTTCATCCACTTTGTTCAATATAAATTGTTTTTAAAAAAAAAAACAGTTATACAAGTTTTTTTCCAAAAATATATTTTACATAACAAAGATTAGTGAAATTATATGTCTCACAAATTTTTAAAATTAGTTAATTTTAAATAAAACATAAAATTTTAAGAAAATTATAGTTTTATAAAGATTTTATCTTCCTTTCTTAAGTTAATACTTTTATATGTAATTTTACAAACATAATTAATTAAATTATATATTAAAATAATAATTGTATAAATTATTCATTTAAATTTCTATATTTAATTGTATATATAAACTTACGTTTATAAAAATTGGAACAGATCAGATATCCGATTCTAATTTATTAGTATTTGTGATTTACTTCGTTTTTAATGGATATTGAATTTTATTTTACTTTGCTTCGAAAATTTACGGATATCCGGAATTTTCAAATCAAAATAGTCTATTCAAACTTTATGGATAAAATGTCCAACCGTAGAGAAACTATTAAGAAGATTTCAAACACCCAAAAACTGATAAAACATAATTGTTTCATTAATTTTTGGTAAGGAAACAAATCATAATTGTTAATATACAGTCGTCAAGACAACCAAAACAAATACATCATAAATGTTTCAAATAAACCAAACAGTCTTAAGAAAATGCATTTGTCAATAACACAAATAGTAAATAGTTAGTGATATAGTAAGCGTTAGAGCACCTCCAATGGAGATTCTTCCCATTTAAAATATGTATTATGTATATATATATATATATATATATATATATGTATATATTATATATGTATAAATATTTGTGGAATTCTATAGAAGAATTCCCTTTAGAGGTGGTTTTATGATCATAAACGAAAAGTCCAAAAAAATTGAATCAATTAGTAGTTATGTATCTCTTTGTTTTCTAACTTTTAAGGATATACAAAACTAACTTATGCAAATCACTATGATTCATTTAAATGTTAGATTTTCTTTGACTATGTCGAAGTGAAATCAAATAATAAGAATATATATATATATATATATATATATATATATATATATATATATATATATATTACATTTTCTGAATTATTTTTACTAATTTTATATTCTCCTAAAATAGAGAATAATGAAGGTTACTGTCCTTTTTATTCAAACTAAAAATGTTTAGTACAATCTCAGACTATTTATTATTTTTTTATTTAATTTATAATGATTTAATGCTTCATAAAATTAAGAAAATAAATTTATAATAGTTTTTACTATAACTTTTCATCCGTAGGGCGGACCAAAACCCCTAAATGAGTGCATGCTTATCAAGGATTGAATGGTTCTGTTCAGTTTAAATTTCTATTTTTTATCAGTTTAGTTTCCTTTCAGTTTGCATCTTTCAGAGTTCTTTCCCTTTCCAAACATTTTATCTATATAATTTCACCATTTATGAATGGCAATTACTTATTGTTATGATTTTCAAACCACCCTTGCGCCTCTGATATGTGTTAATTACTCTTCTTTAAATATTTAGGAACTGATATCATATAATCCTTACTGCACCTATGAATTGTTAAAATTTATTAGGTTCTTAACTATTACATATATTACATTCACTACAAGAAAATAAGTAATTTCTGACGGACATTCTGACCGATTTGTTTTTGGTCAGAAATTTCTGACAAATTTCCAACGGAAATGTAATTTGGTCAGACATTTCTGACGACTAACATTCGGACAGAAAACGGTCAGAAATATCCGGCGATTTTCCGAGGACAATAATTTTAAAAATTATCCGTCAGAAATTCGTCGGAAATCCGTCGGAAAATTCTGACCGCCAAAAGTCGTCAGAAAACGGTAAGAAATTTCTAACGGTTTTTATAAACGTTGAAGTCGGTCAGAAACGGTCAAAAATCGGTCAGAAAATTTGTCACAATCATCAAGATCCAACTACTGGACTTGTCACAGAAAAGTTTGCACAAGGTCTTCAACAATTTATGTCATTTGTCTCAAACCAACAGAGGACTTTGGAGACGGGTATGATGTATTGTCCTTGTCCAGTTTGTCAAAATCGTAGGTTTTGTTCAGTTAGTGGTGTATGGAAGCATTTATATAGTAGAGGATTTATGGTGGGTTATAAAGTTTGGTATTCGCATGGTGAAACTGATCTTATGGTGAATTTCGGTAGTACTAGTGAAGAAAACAACAAGGGGGGATTAGAAAAACAACAAGGTGGCTTAGATGAACACATAGGAACTGTTCAAATGGTTGAAGATAGATATAGAGTGGAGGAACCAAATTTTGAAGCGCAGAAATTTTATGATATGCTAGATGCAGCAAAACATCCGTTATATGATGATTGTAGAGATGGTATTTCCGTCAAAAGTTTTCGACCGTCTATTCCATCAGAAATTTCTGACCGATATTTTGACGAACAATCTGTCGGAAATTTCTGACCGTTAAATTTCGTCGGTTATCGGTCAGAAAATTCTGACCATTTCCGACCACACCAAAATTTCCAACCATATAGATCTGACGGCCTTATCCGTCAGAAATCCGTCAGAACAACCTATTTCCGACCGTTTTCTAACCGATATGACCGTCAGAAATTACTTATTTTCTTGTAGTGATTGTTCATTACTGATATCATATAATTATGTTAGACCCAACCAAAATTCAACTCCTTAAGACTATTTTCCTCAAAAAGAATAATGTTGTTATTGGAATGATTATTTATTTTCAATTTTATAAAGGAGATTTTAAATGCATATATATTCTACTAATGCATCACACCTTCTCTGGCAATTGGTTACAAAAAAAAATAAACTCTAACTATTTCATAGAACATTATACAACTTATGCCTACAAGCTTATATATATTTTTGATACTGAATTTCAGTAGTTCGGAAATTGTATACCCCAAAACCATCACATAAAATAAAATTAAAATCCAAATAATTGAAATAAAGTAGTTACCCTAAATATAAAAGCTATATACAAAAACAAAAACTATAAAAAAATTTAAAAAAAATGAAGTTTATGGAAAATAACCCGGGCGTAGCCCGGGAAAATCTCTAGTTATGCTAATAATATACACAAAACCAATAGTGTCCTTCGAAAATACAGTTAACAAATTAATTATGCAAATCCGGCATTTTTCACCCTTTAATGAATCTTCTTCCCCCTTCCCTTTTAAGTTTTATTTTTCAAATGCAAAACTAACTTGAGAAAACTTACAGATAAGTCGTCTAGCTTTAATGAAATATTGAAATTTTTGTTTTCCGAGAGACGACTTACTGGTAAGTCGTCCAGGAAAAGTCAAATATCTGACACAATTAGGTTAAATGCAAAACTAACCCGTTTATCCTAGACGATCTATTGGTAAGTCGTCTGTTTGACCAGAAGACTTACCCGTAAGTTTTCTACAGCCAGACGACTTACGGGTAAGTTTTCTACGCGAATAGATTTGGAAAAAGAAATTCAATTTCATACCTTAAACTAGTGAGATGATTTCTTTAGCACACAGAGTCTTCTCCAACCACCCTGAATCTCAAACGAAAGTAACCCACCAAGAATAGTATGCTTGAAGGGCTCTATCCACCATAAAAAAATTTGAATCAAAAGCTTGAGTTTTTGGGTTGAATATGGAGACAAAGTGAAAAAGATATTGTTTTTAGTTCATAACAATTGAAAAAGAGAGAGTGGAAATCAATTTTAGGTGCATTAAGAGCTTCAAATTAGTTGTTCATGGTGGTTGGGGTATTGATGGTAATGACAATCTTGTAAATACTTGAAGATGATGAGATTGACAGAGTAAAAAACCATTTTCGAAAGAAATAAAAATTTAATGGCATTTTCGTGAATAATGTGAACATGTGGGGTGAATAGGGCAAAAGAAAAAAATGTTAGTTTTGTGTTTGAGTTTGAGTTTTGAGTCAAATTGTCAAAAAGCCCAAAAATTAAGTTAAATTTTAAATTATAATTATGTTTAAAATAAAATTTTATTCATACAATATGAGATATATATATATATATATATTAACATAAACAACTATTAAATAAAATTATTTATTCATATGATTTTATAATCATTGTAACTTATTATAGAAAAACAATTTAGACCTTGATCACAAAAGTTTATGTGAGAGTTTTAACAGTTTGAGTAATTTATACTCGTTTTGAGAATTTCAAAATACAACATATATAAAAAATCTAATTTTTTATTATATGATTAGTGTAGTTGTGTAATTTATTTTAATAATAAAAAATTATACAAAAATGATATAAAGTATACAAAAATTTTTAAATCTTTATTATTTAAAATCATTAATAGTCATATATATCTTAATTACATTAGGTAATTCCGTAGATTTTATTTAAAGAAATAATATATAGAAGATTTAGTTTGATATGTTATCTAGTTTGATATATCTTTTATGAGACCAACAGACCTTGTTTTAAAACTATGTTTCATAAAAAACATTTTAGAATTCTTCTAAATAGAATATAGAAAATATAGAAAATTGCCAGATATAATGGTTTTTCTTAACTAGCAAAAATTTAAGATTATAATTTTTAAATGATCTTTAATTAATATATAGGAGATATGATAATATGATATGACCTTCATCCACTTGGATTTGGTAGTGATAATTAATACTCTCTATGTTCTTAAAAGATCCATATTCTAGTTTTTTCAAACTTTTTAATAAAACACAATAAATTTACATACTCCCTCTGTTTTTAAATAAGTGTCATTTTGACTCTTTGCACATAAATTAAGAAAATTGTATAATAGACTAATATATCTCTATTTAATATATGTTTAATTAAATGAAAATAAAGGATAAAAAATAGATTTAATGTACAAAATTACATTGGGATTGTAGAATGACACTTTCTTGAAACAAAATACTAAGGCTAAAGTGACACTTATTTAGAAACAGAGGGAGTAGTTTTTTGTATTTATCTTCTTTTCATAACTTTAATAGTGCAATTAATTTTTTTTGAAGTTTATAATTAGTTAATAAAACATGCATTGAAAATGTAAAAAAATAGATCTTTTAGAAACAATTTTTTTTCTAGAATATGTATTTTTAAGGAACGCATGGAGGAGTTGTTGGTGATTGATCTCTATAATATTATTTGAGAAGTCAGTTTCCTACGTGTCGCGCTCACGTTTACTCTCATGATGGTTGATTACATAGATACCCTTAATGAATTAAAAATATTAAATAAGATTGATATTAATAATGAATTTCTTTTTTCATAATTATATTTTAATTAATTTTTAAATTTAAGTTACCTTTTTTAAAACACGTAAATAAAAAGGAAATATTTATAAAATATAAATATTTATATATAAATGAAATTTAATATTTGTTTTAGAAATTTTCCTAAAATAACATAGTTAGTGTTTATTTAAGAGATATTAAAAAGGAAACTAAAAATATTTTTTTACAAAAATAAATATTTTTATCAAATAATTTCAAAATCCTTTAAATAGCGTAGCACTATACACTATTATTGAAATAGAAATATTATATTTTATCATTATTAAAAAAATAATATTTAGTTTGCTTTTTAATTTTATATTTTTTATGTTTGTGGAACTTAATATATACATAATAAAAATACTCAAGTAAATCTAAGTTCTCATTTTTAATATTGTTTAAAATACGTTTAAGTTTACCTTTTAAGAAATCTAAGGCATAATATAATTTGGAATTTATTAATATTTAATTATTTTAAATATTAATATGTTCTCATGAAATTTAAAAATTTTATCTTTATACTCATATTTATGTATGTAAATTCCTATTAATCTTCACTTTATTTTTAATGTTTCTTAAAAATTAACATATATCCCATTATTAAAAATATTATAAAAATACTTGCATTAAGCGATAAATAAAACTATTTTAATTTGATTTAATTAGAATAAAAAAAATTTATATTTTCATTTGAATTAGAAAAATATATATAACTCAATATATTCACAAACGAGTAACAGAACGAGTCTAACTTATATCCAAACTAAAAGATCTAACTACAACAAGAACATATAATTTTAGAATAATTATTTATTGATGACAAAAAAAGAATAATTATTATTTATTTTTATACATATAAATTACAGGATGACTCAAAATTATCAATATAAATAAATTGTTAACCAACTATTATAATTCAGTTTTTTCTAAAATTTATATATATGAATGAGAGTTCAGAATATTATCTTTATATTCATTTATGTAATTTTGAGTCAAAATTTCAGTTTATTTTTAATTTCATTATAAGCACAAGATATATTAAGTTATATATAATCTTACATATATAAGACGATAACCAATCTAAATGAAATAATAATCAAAGTTTTAGTATATTTAGAAGAAATATATTATAGTTTAATTCAAAAAAATAGTTGCAATCTAAAATACACAAGTGTAACCAAATCGACTATTGACCCAAAAAAAAACCAAACCGATTAAATATAACATCTCCCAAATCGTATATAGAAATAAAATAAAATAATATTATTAATGTAAGTTATACATGTAAATTATAAATTAATTTATAATTAAAAGTAAATATCTATCTAAATTAATAAATTAGAATATAGTACAATATATTTACTTAATAAATATGAATATCCGTGTATGAGCACGGGAAAATTACCTAGTAAATGACTATATAAACAGTAAAGCAACAGTGTTTTTTTTTTTAAACGCGACAGAGCTGTAAAACCATCTACTCTTATTAAAAGGGCTTATTCTAGAGATTATAAGCTGTCCACGTCACTAAATTTAATCGGCCAATAAAATTGTTTTGTTCTGCCAGGTCAGCGACACATGGAAATCTATCGGATGGGATGGGTTTGAAATTTGGGCCTGGAATATGTGTATCGAGAGACCCATTAGGTCATCCTCTCCTCTTTCCATCCTCTCGGCGATTCCTCTTCCTCACTCCTCTCCTCCTCTCTTTTCTGTAATCAAAGCCATGTTTAATCCATCAACGATGGATTCTTTTTACCTTCCTCTCAGTCGAGCTATTTATCGAGCCCTTATTTTCGGATCAAACCACTTGTAACGCCCCGACCGCCCACGGCTAATGGGCCACCCACGCCCGCTCTCTCGGCCCGTGGGCCCCATCCCGTTCCAACGGCCGGTTCGTTAATTTTCTAAGGCTCTAGAGTCATGTTTACTGACCCTGCAATCACCACCCGACCTTTCCCCGTGTTTTGGCCTCACTTACACGGTATCGCAAATCACTTCCCGATAGGTCACCCATCCTTTGACTACTCCAGCTCAAGCACGCTTAACTCTAGAGTTCTCTCTGGATGTGCTCCCGAAAAGGTAAGTGCACTTTGGTGACATAGGTAGCGAAATCAATTCTCTTAAGCCTTTCCATATACCACAAACCGGGATGTTACAATTCACCCCCGGCCGACACGCGACGGTCCGCTCTCGCCGCGGAAGCAGCTCAAGCAGTCCGCCAACAGTCGACGGGTTCGGAACTGGGACCCCCGAGCCCAGCCCTCAGAGCCAATCCTTTTCCCGAAGTTACGGATCCATTTTTCCGACTTCCCTTGCCTACATTGTTCCATCGACCAGAGGCTGTTCACCTTGGAGACCTGATGCGGTTATGAGTACGACCGGGCGTGAGCGGCACTCGGTCCTCGGGATTTTCAAGGGCCACCGGGAATGCACCGGACACCACGCGACGTGCGGTGCTCTTCCAGCCGCTGGACCCTACCTCCGGCTGAGCCGTTTCCAGGGTGGGCAGGCTGTTAAACAGAAAGGATAACTCTTCCCGGAATTCCCGCCGACGTCTCCGGACTCCCTAACGTTGCCGTCAACCGCCACGTCCCGGTTCCGGAATTTTAACCGGATCCCC
>CAKOAT010694042.1:36638-101802 GCA_932364175.1 Eruca vesicaria subsp. sativa | reverse complement strand
GTATAAAACTTATAAAAATATATGTTTGTTTTGAAAGTTTCAAGACATATTATTTTAAAAATCTAATTTTTATTATGAAAAACATCATATTTGCCATCATTACCACTAAAAATCTATTAAACAGTAACTGATTCACTAAGTTTCTTCCAACTACATGTTCTTTTCTTTTGCAAAGTTACATATCCAATCATAATGGTTGTAGAAGAAGCTAAAGAAGATTAAAAATTTGAGTTTACTTGAAGATATGTATTTACGATAGTTATTTATTGACTGGACCATCTTCAACCTCCATTTCTTGTGACCACATGTGATCGTCGACGTCATATCTTACTTTTTTCTGTTATTGGTAGCTTGAAAATGGTAAAGATATAACTAGACAAAACGTGTATGAAATGTTATCCATTTAACAATATCAAAATCAAAACTACTTTCTTAATTTTAACTTTAAAATAGGCGACAAATTTTCCCTTAATTTAATGGGGGTAATGAAATTTGTATATAGGGATTCCTATTTTCGTTTAAGAGGCATTCCAAGACAGAAGAAGCAATTTGGTTTTGAAACCCGGTTATTGCATAATTTATAATAAAAGTTAGGAAAAATCGCATAAAAAACCTTCAAAGTGAAACTTACTAGCACTTTAAACCTTCAATTTTTTCACTAGCACTTTAAACCTTCAAAGTGATATTTGTGTCACAAAAAACCTTAAACTTGAAAATCTGACATATTGAACAGGTAAAACAAGTCATTTATCAAGTTTTTTAGAAAAATAAATATTTAATAAATAAAATTTTAATAAATAATCAAAAAATGAATAAAAATCAATTAAATTTTCAAAAAAATTAAAGAAAATTTCAGAACATAAATAAAAATTTATAAAAAATAATTTCAAATACCAAAAATTAAATAAAATTCTAAAAATTAAAGAAAATTCACAAAATTGAATAAAAATAAATAAAAATCAAAAACTAAATTACATTTTTTTAAATTAAAGAAAATTTCAGAACATAAAGAAAAATTTTAAAAAAATGAAAATTGTTTGAAACCATCATCCTCAATAGTGATATATTTGAAATTTTTATTCTCAACTATAATATTTCAGATTTTTGAAAAAGAAATCTTGTAATTTTTATGCAATTTTCTAATAAAATTGACTTATCATCGTTGACAAAAAAAAATTTCAAACACATCACTGTTGAAGTTGATGGTTTCAAATAGTTAAAAACATAATCTTGTAATTTTCAAAAAAATATTTTGCAATTTTGAGTTTTCAATTTTGTGAATCTTCTTTAACTTTTGTTTAATTTTCTGAATTTATTTAATTTTTGGTATTTCAATTTAAATTTTTTATAAATGTTTCTTTATGTTCTGAAATTTTCTTTAACTTTTTTTTTAAAATTCAATTGTTTTTTATTTATTTATGATTATTTATTATATTTTTATTTAATAAATATTTATTTATCTGAAAAACTAATAAATAAAATAGGTAATTTATCAGTTTTTTTCTGAGAGATAAATATTTAATAAATATTAATTTAATAGAAAAATCAAATGAATTTTCAAAAAAGTTCAATTTTGTGAATTTTCTTTATTTTTTTGTTTAATTTTCAGAGTTTTATTTAATTTTTGGTATTTGAAATTATTTTTTATAAATTTTTCTTTATGTTCTGAAATTTTCTTTAATTGTTTTTGAAAATTAAATTGATTTTTATTCATTTTTATTATTATATTAAATTTTTATTTATTAAATATTTATTTTTCTAAAAAACTTAATAAATGATTTGTTTTACCTGTTCAACATGTCAGATTTTCAAGTTCAAAGTTGTTTGTGACACAAATGTTACTTTGAATGTTTGAAGTGCTAGTGAAAAAACTTCAATGTTTAAAGTTATAGTAAATGTCACATTGAAGGTTTTTTATGCGATTTTCCTATAAGAGTTATGAAGCTACCACAATGGGCTCAACCCGGTTTACATGAAGCAATTTGGTTTTGCCTCAACTTTTCTATTTAATATTTGGGCTTACTTACATTATGTCAACAAATTAGGTGGGAAAAAAAAAACTTGACCTAAATTTGTGGGTTATAAAACCCTAACCCTTATGAATGTGTGGAATATACGCTAAAAACGCACCTGAAGAAACAGAGTAGAACGAAGGGTCTTTGTGTATTCTAGGGAAAGTTCCCATATTCTGTTAATTTGTTATTGGCGAAGAGGAGAAACGACAATGGAGTAAGTCAAAATTTGTTGCAACTTTCCATATAATATATGTACACCAACAATAAACTTGTATTGATTATATAACCTAAGCTAAACTGATCGATTTATGTGTTGTCGGGACAATTTACATAGAATTAGAGTTTTGCTTTAACAAATAGTCTCGTAATGTTTTTCATCGTCATAACAAACTACTTATATAAGACTCTATAATGGTAACAATTAATTTTTCTTAGCATAAGGAAAAATTTGGGATTCATGAGATCATTATCATGAGCTATCTTAACTTTTGCAGAGAGGTAATGTTGAAGCCCAATGAAGTCGTACCCGAGCTTGATAGTGTTCCCGATGATACTCAGGACTCGTTGAGTACTACCAAAGATAATGAACAAGAAAAACTCCTTTCTGGTCCACCAAATAGATGTCCCCGCTTTGGTTGGTTACGTAGGATCTTCTCTCGTTCGAAGCGACCAACTCCTATTCCAGATCCAGATAAAATCAACTCTAATGGGGAACGGATGTTCAACATATGGCGTTACAGTGAGGCTTTGGAATTCTACGATCGAGCAATAGAGCTCTCACCTAAGAATGTGACTTATCTCAACAATCGAGCAGCTGCATTATCGAGATTGAGACGGACTAGGGAAGCTCTGAACCAGTGGGAGGAAGCCGTAAAGCTGGATCCAAAATCTACACAGGCTCGTCACGGTTTAGGAATGTCTCTTCTTAGGTAGACTGATTTCTTTCTTTTTTTACTGAAAGAGATTTAATATAATCTAATCTAATCTAATCACTAACTTGATTCTTTGATTTGGTGATTGTAGTTTAGGTCACGTCCAGGAAGCGATGAAGCTTGTGGAGGAAGCATCATATAATGAACGCGACATGCAGAAAGTTAAACAAGTACAAACACACTTGAACACATGCATTAATGCAAGAAGACGCAGTGAATGGACTAGTACTTTGACGGAAGCAACTGCAGCTATGGTTTCAGGAGCTTATGCATCTCCTGAGGTAAAGAATAACCCCTTTTTGTGTTTAATTGTTTTTTCTTACCTTTCACCAAAAGTAACAATATTTTTTAAGTGAGAGATTCTAGTTGAGCTAGAGACACTCCCATGAAGATGAGAATGAAATATATACTATTTTTTCTTTTTTTCAACACTGCAGCTAGCTATGTGTAGAGTTGAAGCACTTGTAAAACTCAGCCGGGTTGATGAGGCTCATGCAGCACTAGAAGAAGCTCTCCCCAAATTAGAACTATTCCCAGCCTCTTTCTCACTTCCACAGACTCGGTTTTTCGGTATGATATGTCAAGCCTACATATTGTTTGTCAAATCACAAATTAATTTGGCTTTAGAAAGGTGAGATTCATTTTTAGAGATTACTTTGTTTCTCCTTTTATGTTGGATAAAGATAGTCATATAACGAATTCTTATAGGTACAAAGATGCAGCTGAAGATGCTGCCAAAGCTTTAGAGATTGAGCAACATAACGTTGATATTAAAATTTTCAAGAAAAATGTTGAATTGATTCAAAGGGCTCTGTCATCCAGCAAGGTAAAATATAGATAGTGTGACTAATTAGTTTTTTTTTTTTTTAAAAAAAATTCTTCCACTTGTTCTTTATAAGCTTTTTTCATGTGAAACTGTAGCTGGAAAAATGGGCTGAAGCAGTGACAGATTATGAGATCGTACATCAGGCACTTCCATACGATAAAGTCATTGCTAATTCTTTTTCTCAAGCTCAAATTGCACTGAAGCAATCTCGCAGCGAATTACTTCTAAACATGGAATCTGCTGGTGGTGTTAAAGAGATTTCTAGTTTTGAAGAATTAAAAGCTGCATTGGCTCGTCCCGATCAGTCTGTAAAGATTATCTACTTTTAGAATCAGAAAATTTTCCCTATTAAGTATGCTTAAATAGTAGAAACTTATTGGTTTTATTTTTATTCTTAATTTTGTTTTTGCTTAAATATAAAAAAAAAAGTTAAAATAAGAATTTTTTTTATAATGTGATTTATTATGACATTACATTTATGAAAAAGATTACATAGACGACGATAACCAACAATACTACTTCCCTTATAAAGATCCACGCCTAATGCATCATCTGAACCGTCTTATGAAGATCCACTCCTGATCAGATTTACTTAAACCATGTTGAAGAATTTTTGTAATTCTTTCTCGCTGTAGTTAATATTAATAAATTGTTTCTCTCTGGGATTTGAAACCTGAATTTCTTGTAATCTGCAAAAAAAAAATGTATAGTTTGAAATTTGGAATCTCATGAAGAATATATAGAAGCCTTTAAACTTTAACTAATAGGATACGGTGCTTCCACAAATAAGAAATTTTTTAGTAGGAGAGACTTAGCTTTTTATTCTTATTCTTACTTTTTTAAAGGAGGTTTTACAAAAAAAAAAAAAATCAATTTCTTAAGGATTGATTGGTTAGGAGGCCATACTTGAGAAAAGCTTAATTAAAACAAACATAGCATTTTCGTAAATCCTAGTTACTGAGTAGGGATCCGAGTGACATTCATCCACCAAGTTTAATACTTCAGCTTCATGATCTTTTGCGTGTGAAACAGAATGAACTGAAGCTGAGCGACTGCAAATTTTCTTATGATTGTAGTTGCGAGGATTAGGAAAATTGGCGAGCGTTAGAGGTTCCTCTTAATAATAAACTATTTTGACCCGCGCTTGAAAGCGCGGAAATTTTTTATGATTAAAAATTTATGTAATTTAGTTTTGTCTTAATTTAAAGAATGTTTTGGGATAAAATTAGTTCACGAAAATTTGTGGTTATCATTGTTATTCATTAGTTTTTAGTTTCAGTTTTTATTTTAGATTTTGTTTTAGATTTTGGTTTTTTGGTTTTTAGTTTTTAAGTTTCTATTTTTGATTTTCAGCTTTTGGTTTGGGATTTTAATTTTTTGTTTTGTCTTAAGTTTTTTGGTTTTTAGTTTGAACTGATATTACTAACAAACAAATCTCAAATAATCAAACATCTAATTTAAAACTGAAAAGATGACAAAAAAAATTTTAAAGAAATTTGTAATAGTTTATTTTGTAAATAAATAAAAGAAAAAAAATATAATCTGTTTTTTAGTTTTTGGTTTTGGATTTTAGTTTTTAGATTTGTTTTTTGGTTTTGCTTTACATTTTTTTCTAAATCAGTAAATTATTTAAGATAAATAAAACAATAAATTATTTAAAAGTTACCATTGAAATTTATCAAAACAAAGTGATTGTTATTTAAAATTAAAAAATACATTAACATGTTTTAAAGTACATGATTTAAATAAATAATTAATAATAGACAATCTTGTTTTGTTTAAAAATATTAAATACCTTTTGGGCTTAAAAATAATAACTGATTTTTTTATGCATTAAGGTGAAAAGTTTATTCAATGTTTTTTGGAGTTTTTCCTTAATACTAAGCCCAAAAACCAAACCATATAATTTGTTCTAAATAAGCCCAAGACTATATCACATAAATAACCATCGGTTTAATTTAAGTAATGCGGTTCAATTAACTATATGACTTGTATTTTTTGTAACACTCTAGAAATGGTCCAAATTTAAATGATAACTTGCATCAGTAGATAAAAAGAATGATTATTTTAATAGAGTAGATAGATTTTGATTAAAAATATATTTATTAATTGTAGGATTGTATTTTGAGTGACCTACTTAAAAACTGATAAGAATGATAATTTGTAAAATTTAACTGGCATGGGTTAAAAATATGGATTGTGGATTTAAAAATAAATTTAATAATGGAATATTTTAAATAAACTATAGAAAACAATATTTTACAAGTAAAATATTTTAAGTGTTAGAGGTTCCGCTTAATAATAAATTAATGATGTCAATCATTTATATATTATAAAATATTAAAAATTATATTATTATAATAAATATAAGATTAATTTTCAAAATTATTTTTAGTAGTGCATGTATTAATATCTAAATAATTATTATAGCAAATATTTTTGTTTAAAGTTTTATAAGCGGTTATGATAGAATCAGATACTTCCCCTCTAATAACCGATTAGACTAACAACATTTGAACATATATATATAAGTAAAATTTCATGGGCTATACTCACTCAGGAGTGGAGTTTTAAGTTAGCACCCAAAGAAGGATCAAGATTCCTAGCTTTGAGCTCTCTATATTCTTGACAAAGAGAACAATAGGAGCATAAGACATGAGTGACACAATCCGAATATGGAGCTTCCACAATATTGAATCTTCTCTTCATTTTTTCCCTATACTTTGATCCCATCACCTTTTGTGAGCACAAAGCCGGCATTATCAACAAGTATATGAAACTCCCGAGAGGACAAGCTGCATAAACAATTATGCTTCTAGATAGGAAATAAATATGAATACTAAGATTCACAAATAGATAAACTGTGTTTAAGTTAAAACTGCTCTTGATGTCTTAAATTTTTATATGAAATGATTGATTTGCTTACTAGAAACAGCAACCAAAACCCACAACATAGTATTTACAGGTTCAGCACAGGAACATGAACCAGAGATAACAACATCTATCATGTCACAAACACAAATCATCTCAGAATATCACACGCCTTTACTGCGTTACTGGCCAAGTACATCCGCTACTGATTTCTTGATAATTTGGGATAGCTCCTCTCTGAATACAAAGAAGCAGCGAAATAGATTAAAAAAGACACTTCATTCGGTTTCAAGAACAACATTTGATATGAAACTTATCTTTTAATCAATCGGAATTCTTAAAAGCTAACTTCAGTTCAGTTACGGTATAAAAAAACAATGAATCGTGTTTAAATGAGGATTTAAATTACCTGTCGGGTTTGAACAAAAGATATCGATATGTGAACCACTGCCAAAAACCAAAGATTAAGTTATATGACTTAAAAAGAATAATCCATATGTTCTTGTTGATATGATCTCAGAGCTTACTTACCATAGAGAACAAGATACCAACTAGTTCAAACCCAGAGGAGATAACTGGCAGTTTGTCGATTGCCTAGTGAATAAAAAACAATATTTTGTGAAAAAAAAATCTTAGAAAATATAGAACCAAGAAAGGGTAAGTGTTTTATACTATACCGTGATTATGTTAAGTGAAGCCCAAAGAGCTACAATGCCAGCAAAACTCAAACCAATAAGACCTAAACGATCTTCAGACTTATCCCACTGAAACAATTTACATTCCAAGAAACCAAATAATAAATCAAAACTAAGGCATATATGTGTGTTTAAATAGAGCAGAGAGTCTTAAATACTTACAACATTCTGAATTGAACTAATGACGTCAAGATCAGTAGATGATTCTGAACTTTTACCACTAGCTTTCACCATAAGAGCCATGCTAGGGTTTCTTCTATCTACAAGGAAGCTCGAAACTGAGAAACTTGATGATCTCCTATCAAACAAGTAAGAAGTATGAATCTTTACCTCGAGTAAGAGAAAATGGGAGTTTCTGAATTGATGTGAGGTTAGGTTTTCTCTGAGTGAGCAACAATGGTGGAGGCAAAGTTGCAGACACCGACGCCATTTTAGAGATTTTTTTCGTTAATCTGAGGAAGAAGAGACCGTCCAAGTAATTGTTATTGAATAGCAAGAAGGAAACAACTTTGAGAAGTTTTAGATAGCCTTATCTTCCTCTATTCCACGTGGCATCTCAACAGTGGCATAAAAATCTATTAGATGAAAACCCATTTCGCCACGTGTCAGAACATGATCCATGAAGTAGATTCTCTAGCAGTCTAGCTATACAAATTAAGCCAACAACAAGAGATAAGTCTTTTATTGTGTGTTGATCATCTAAGAAACATGGCATCTTTTGCAACCATCGCCGCTGTTCAACCATCCTCCGCCGTGAAAGGTCTCGGAGGAAGCTCTCTCACCGGAGCAAAGCTCTTCATCAAGCCTTCTCGCCAAAGCTTCAGACCCAAATCCACAAGGTATATTAAAACGCTTCATATTTAGAATATTGGATTGAGATTATAACGAGAATGTTTCTTTTGGGTTAGAGCTGGTGCCGTGGTGGCCAAGTATGGAGACAAAAGTGTTTACTTTGATTTAGAAGATTTGGGTAACACAACAGGACAATGGGATTTGTATGGATCTGATGCTCCATCTCCCTACAACCCACTTCAGGTTTTGTTTTTTGAAACCCTAAATATATCATATATGCTACTTCAAATTCTGAGACAATGATTGTGACTATGAGAGTTTGCTTGCAGAGCAAGTTCTTTGAGACATTTGCTGCTCCTTTCACAAAGAGAGGTTTGCTTCTCAAGTTTTTGATTCTTGGAGGAGGCTCTTTGCTTACTTATGTCAGTGCTTCCTCCACCGGCGAAGTTCTTCCTATCAAGAGAGGTCCTCAAGAGAAGCCTAAGCTCGGCCCTCGTGGCAAGCTTTAAATTAGCTTTCTAAATCCCTTGAAAACATCAGAAACTTTCTTCCCAAGTCTCTGAACTCCTGTTGTTACTGATCTATGTATATTGTCTTGTGTTAATTGCTTTGCATTATCAATGAAAGAATTGCATTTCAAGTCTGCTACAACACAATGGTGCTCTCTTCTTTTTTTATCATTTGAATCATGGACATCAAATTGCATTTCAAACCTAATTTTACAAGATTTGTTTTCAAGAGTATCTTGCCGTTGGACTCCTCATAGTTCCAAGATTATCAAGATAAGAACTCTTTTTGTTAGTTGTCATAATACCTGTGACTTTAGACAACAATGGTTTCTCTTTATCTCCTCCAAAAAAGCTTTCTTTCTTCACTTCATTGTTTTTGTTACCCCATTGCATAACATCTGAAAGTGATGTCCCTGAAAGCCTTTCCTCTGAGAAGCTAATTCTTTCCTCCTTTGGTTTCTCGACCTCTTTCGCAATATATCTATTCTTAGACGTTGCATTTGTAGGTTCTTGAGTAAGCTGATCAGCGTATAGCACGTCTTCTATTCTTGACATCACCGTGTGAGCCAAACTCTCAAGCACTCTTGAGTAACTCTCTAGTATAGCAAGCCCTACATCCTGCAAAACAAACCAAAACCCTAATATTCAGAAAGGTCAAAATAGCAATTCCTAACATCTTATAAGGTTTCATTTTGTTTACTCTGTTGCATTGGATCTTGGTGATATCGAGTGTGGATTGAGAGATTCCAGGAAATCCTAGTTTCAAAAGAAGCAAGATTGTTTCAGCTCTTTCTTCAAACTGTTCTCTCTTCTCAGTACTCACTGTTGAGCCCCAAGAAGATTTTGTGTCTTTCTGCACCATTTTCCTCTTCCATATCACAATCGATGCTTCGATTCTGTTCTTTAGGTCAAGAATCTTGTGCTCAGATGATAAATCCATTTCAATCAGGAACTGGTCTGCATCAAACACCTCTACTGTTATCATTTTGTATATCACATCTCCCAAGCTAGCTTTCCCATTCTGTTCGCGAGAAAATAAAATAAAAAACATCGGTAAGGACCAGATCATTTACAGATTCTTGATGAATGTTTTATGTGAGTAAATAACCTTAGGAAGTGATTCTAGGTAGCTTTCAGGAATCTCCATTTCAGACAGAACTTGAGCATTTATTGCCATTGCAGCTTTAAGGACTTGGTTAACACATTCCTTTTGGCTCTGCAGAAACCTTCTTGTTATCTCTGAGAGGCCATTAGGTGGGACTTTAACCGCAGGTAACCACCATTTATCATCGTTTCTTGTCTCGCAAGAATCAGGAGAATCCTTTTTTACATAATAAAACTCATTTTGATCTTTGAATTTATCAAGACAATCCTGAAAACAAACAAAAAACAAATGTCAAGTTTCAAGGAAATGAATAGAAAATGAGAGATTATATTTTAGTAATTTGTGTTGTTGTTGTTGTTCTTACAAGGAGCATTGCATCTAGTTTCTTAAGTGCAGGAATGTTGCAGAGAAGATCTGTTCTCTGTCTCGTTGACATGACTTCCATTGAAGTTCCATCTTTGTTTGTTTGTTGCGTTGGAGCGAACTCAACTATATGATCAGCCACAGAGATAAGCCATCCAATTTCTCTTCTCCACCGTGCTTTTCTATCAGCCGCCATTGGCTCTAAACGCCTCTGTTCTCCAAACGCAGACGCTGCTAGATTGGTAATGGCGTTAGATAAAGCCAAAGCTGAAGAAACGCCTTTTCCTCCTCCAGACATGTCTTCTCCAAGAAGCAGTTTCGAAAACTTTTCTTTCATCTGATCCATTGCTGTAATAACATAAGCAGAAAGTTTGTTTTATTTACCCTAACTTGGCGCCCAAGAACAATTTCACCCTAACTTGTAACCCAAGAAAGTAGAAGATATGAATCAATTCATTAGATATTCACCTGCTTGTAGTGCCTCCATGGATTCTAATGAAACCATCCTCGGAGCGGCGAGTTTGTCGTTGCGGTTGGGCGTTGAACCACCGCTTAAAGGCAATGACGGCCGGTCAACGCTACTGGCTTTCCCGGGTTGACTTCTGAACATCAGCACGTCATTGTCATCTTCATCTAAACTGTCTGTGCCGACGCAATCTGAGCTCCAGCTTTTAACATGTCTTTTTGAAGATAAGTGTTCGCTCATGTTCTTGAAATGAAACAATCTTGATTTGTAACTCTCTTGTTCTTGCGCCATTGCTTTGACCCTTCCTAATCAAACTAATAAAAAAATAATGAGAAGAATTCTGTATTTTGAATTTTCTTTTTTTTTTAAATCTCTTTTGTTTTCTTAATCCTGTAATAAAGAGGATTTTGAGGAGATTATGGAGAGAAAAAACAAACTTAAACTAACCAAAAACGGTGTTTTGATTTTTCAGACTTAGCAAATACAGAACACCATTGTTTGCTTCCTGTTAATGGTTTTTATTTTTTTCTAAATATCTGATTTATTTTAGTAACTATTATGATTCGTTGTCCATAACCATAAACAAGTGAATCTGGTCAGATTCTTCAGGAAAAATTATATTTATTTATTCTTGGAATGTTTTTACTATTTATAAGTGACTACTTGGTGGAATGTGGGGTGCACGATATTTATAAATTTAATTTCTCAAATGTACTTTTCTAAAACCAATCTTAAATCATCAAGGAGGACATGTTACAAACCCTTATCTGTAACTATTATTATTTTTTCTCTTGTTGCATCGGAAAAGATAAAAAGCTCCTAAATCAAATTATGGATGATAATGTCATCCTGGAAGGCTTCTATTTTTAAAGGTTCCGAATAGTTTACTATAATATTAAGCGGAGTGGATGGGACATTGCCCACAAATTGTGCTAAAGATGATTAGCCAATTAAATAATCTACTGTTGGTGGAGATTTTGTATACATTTTAATAAAAGAGATGTTACAACGGATGTATGAAGATAGTGCTGAAACATAAACGAACAGATTAACTATGTCTATGTATAGAGAAATTTTATAATGGATGTTAAAGGTTTTTTCTAGATACAATACGCTTAAAACACAAACATAGGGTAATAGAAAAGTTTGTTTCAATTCAACGTAAAGGAAAAGTTTGCTACAACTCTCACCTATAAACAAAAGAGAGATCGGTTTACATAACCATATAATTAATAGACTCGGTTTACACTTAACTGGACTATACAATTTTGTATTTGAATCTAATACCCCTCCTCAAGATGGCATGTATATGCTGGAGAGAGCCATCTTGCACACATGAGTGAGGAATAGAATAGGGTATAAAGGCATAGTGAACAAGTCGGCAAGCTGTGTATCAGTCCAAACATGTAAAGTCTTGATCAAACCCTTCAATATCTTCTTACGAACAATGTGACAATCATTCTCCAAGTGTTTGGTTCTTTCATGAAAAATAGCATTATTAGTAATGTGTATTGCCGCTGTAGAATCACAAAAGAAAGTAACAACTTGATGTTGAGGAGCAAGAAATTCAGTAAGAAGTTTCACCAATCAAGCCACTTCTCTCACTGCAAACTCCATAGCTCGGTACTTAGATTCAGCAGAAGAATGTGAAACTGTATCTTGTTTCTTAGACTTCCAAGAAATAAGTGATGGTCCAAGAAACATGCAAAAACCCGAAGTAGATCTTCTTGTGTCAGGGCATGAAGACCAATCAGCATCTGTGAAGCACTTCAGAACAAAATCAGACTTCACTGAATATAACAACCCTTTACCAAACGTACTTTTCAAGTAATGAAGGACTTTGTAAGCAGCTTGAAGATGAGATTGTTTAGGAGCATAAGTAAACTGACAAAGACTATTAACTGCAAAGGTAATATCTGGACAAGTGATAGTGAGATACATCATCTTGCCAACAGTCTTCGATAAACAGTAGGATCAGGTAATGTAGGTTCATGACTATCTTGAACTAGCTTGATACTCGGATCCATTGGAATAGAAAATGGCTTGCAGGCCAAAAAACTTGGCTCTGATACCATAATAGAAAAGTTTGTTTCATTCAACATAAATAAAAAGTTTGTTACAACTCTCACTTATAAACAAAAGAGAGAGACCGGTTTACATAACTGTATAACTAATAGACTCAGTTTACACTTAACCGGACTATACAATTTTGTATTTGAATCTAATATAAGGTTTTCGAATGGTTAGATTGTAGATGTGTAAAGTATACATTGACTTGAAAATTTTAAGATTAAGGGCGATGCTATCGATTAAGAAACTCGTTAGAATTTCTCATAATTATAATATGAGTATTCTGAATATACTTTACATTTATGAATAAACTTTAAGAATAAACAAAAGTGAACCAATTGGAGAATGCACATGTTTGGGTCTTTAAAAAATCAGTCCGCGTTTCACCTTGTGTATCTTTTTTACTCTTTTTGCATTCTTTATCTAATTTTTCTATTTTTTTAAATCAACAAGTTGTTGGATAATTTCATTTTTAGTGTGTTTTTAAACGATTTTAGGTTAATTTAAAATTATGATATTACTTTGTTAAACCATTCTAGAATCTCATTTTAAACTATGAGATTTGTTCTGCCTTTTAACTATGAAACTCCATCCACACTATAAAAGAATTGAACCATTCTAAAATCTACAATTTATTTTTTTCTTCTGAATACTTTATGAAATAAAAATTCAATAATATTACATTTTAAAATGTTTTTTTAAAATTTACATTTAAATAACAATAAATTTGTCATTTAATACAAAACACTTTAAACTCCTAGTTAATACATCTCCTTAACGGTGAAAATGGTCTAATATGCTCAAAAAATTTAATCCAGTAAGAAAGGTTAAACTCAAAACGACTCCCATATAAAAAGAACTTTAACTTCGGAATTGGACGAATTAAGAAATTTCCGTTCCATGTTTACTGTGTTTTCATTGTCTTTTATTTACAAAATTTTTAATAGTCGACCGGATTTCCGTGCAAAAATTCATGGTTAGAGCCCTTGTCTAATATTTTAGATACGTTTAGTGACTATGGAGTTTGATGGTTTAAAAGGAGCTTATTCCGTTTATTTGGGAACTCTTCCTATCTATTGAAGCAAATTAGAAGAACTTCAAGAGATATATGAAGATCTTCTACATTAAATGAACTTTTGTGAATCACACAAACGCATGATAAAACCTGGAAACAGAATTATCCGCAACTTCATTAAAATCAATTTCCCATCTTGGGTCTATTTACAGACCTGGATTCAAACAAATCTATAAAGAGCAACAGAAGAAAAAAGATCTTCATAGGCTCTTCGAGCTTTTCTTTCACAGATAGAAAAAAAAAAAGATTATCTTAGGGTTTATTTTATTAAGGAGTAGAAGCGCCTTTGAAGATTAGGAACTTAAGTGTCTCCAGTTGAAAATAGATGAATGTCCCTTTAGAATGTGTGAAGAAACATCCAAAATTTGATCCCACCACACATTGCCATCCACTCCCATATATCTCATCAAATTCCTGAATTCATTACAAAAATTAAATCATCCAATGGATTATAGATGATGATGATAATGCTAATGCAATAAAAATATCCATTTGGGTTATTTAAAATATTTCCATAGCCCATCAAGATCTTAACCATAAGACCACTAGAAATTTTCAAACTAGGATTGGAGTCATTGGAGAATGAAGATTCTAACCATGGGACCACTACAAATTGATTTATGGTGACAATATAATTAGGAGTAAAAAATGTATGTATGTATAAGTAATGTAAGAGCTGGGTGATATAGAAGTGGAGAAAATGGAACCTTCTTGATGTGGCCAGCAATGGATTTACAGTCAACGACATCAAAGAGATCAAGAGCTTGAGAAGCCAAAGCCATGGCTTGAACCTGCATCTTCACTGGCATGTCTGAATCTTCCACCATTGCTTTTCCTTCCAACATCTTCTCGATTTTTCTCTCTTTCTCTCTCAAAAACGTTTTCAGATAATCTGCAGAGAAAAAAGACAGACAACCAAATCTTTATAGACACCAAAAGGACACAAGGTTTGAAAAAGATTCCCTTAATAACTTTTCAAGAAAAGCCCATACGAAGATAAAATATGTCTACTCCTATTTAAGCATTGCGAAAATTATTGGAAAATGTGCCTAACCTTTATCCTTTGTCGTTTTTCTTGACTGAGATTGAAACGATGCTTCCTCACGGGATCTTTGATGATATCCAAAAAAAAAAGGAAAATACAATGGCACGAACACAAAAGTAACTGTTTGTGTTCTTTAATGTTTGAACTCAGGAATTTGTTTCAATTTAGTCAAAACGTTGAAAATGACGAAGCTTATAAAAAGGCAACAAAGCTGATATTTTGGAAAGATTAATGACAGATAATTATTTATTTTAAAGGTGTAATGACTCATCTTGAGTAATATGCGTTTCTTTCTTACGTGTTTCCATGTATTTTTGTCTTTGATTTTTAATGGATAACGATGGATTCATGGAGAAATGCATAATTAATTACAAGTACATACTGCTGTACGTGTGAATTAAAAATCGTGATTAGCTAAACTTGATGTTTCAAAAGTATTTATAAAACTTAATTCAAACGGTTTAAATTTGAATTTGAAAATAATGCTATAGTTGTAACTTTAAAATTTAAATATTAAGTATCCACTACTAAGAAGTAGGGCTGGGCATTTTATTCGTTAAATTTGATTCGATTTGTTATTCGTTTCAATTCGATCCGAAAATTCCGGATATCCGTAAACTTTCGAATCAAAACAAATACTAAAAATCAATATCCCTTAAAATCGAAGCAAATCACAAATATTAAAATTTTGGGAAGCGGATATCCGATCCGATCCGATCCGGAAATATATAAATATATGTATATTTTGATAATATTTAAAATTTTAAATGTATAAAATTATTATTATAGCTAATGATTTGACTAATTAGATTCACATTATTACTTATATAAAACTATTAGATAAAAAGAATAGAAAAATTATGAAAATTATAAAAAAAAATCTTAAGTTTTGTGTTATTATAGTTGTTAATTTAAACATAAAAATTATAAAATATGTAAATTCATTACTTTTTTATTTTTTATTTTATATATCATGTAAAAAAAATTTACAAAATAAATTTATATAAGATTATTTGTAATGGATGAGATATTCGTAAGTATTCGTAAATATCCGCAAATATCTGTTTATTTTCCGGATATTCGTTTTTCCGGATATCCGTATTTTTCCGAAGCAAAGCAAATACCAAAATCAGATATCCGTAACATACGAAACAAATCACAAATACTTTCGAAAACCCGGATATCCGATCCGTGCCTACCCCTACTCAAAAGACCACCATTAGCTATGTATGAGTCGTCTGTGACTGATATTTATGTTCTTCGATGACGCTGTTTGCAATCCGTGGGCCATAATATCACTCTCAGTAGAAATTCTAATTCTGGAGTTTTCAATATAATATATATATATATATATTGATACTAATATATTAATTATAAAGTTTTTAATTTTATAAGAAATTCAATCTAAAATATCCTGTAAAAATAAAAGATCTATAATTAATATTATCCCTATATATATAAATATTTTTATTTTTATTTTTTTGAAAGCTCCAGAGTTGCAATCTCCATTGCTCTAATATTCCGATGGAAATATGTTGCAAGGACCAAAATTGCAACATATGCTGCACCGCATCACAAATTTGATGAGCCACCAAATTTTATTGAATATTCGCCAAATATTCAAATATTTTTTCTCAAAAAGAAGAAAAATAATAATTGTTAAACAGACACAGATTAAAAACTACTAGATCTAGACAAATAAAACTGATCAAGAATAATCTTTTTTTTAAGAAAAAAAGAATTGATTCTCTAAATGATTTACAGAGAAACATTAAGTTGCCTTGACAAAAGATGGTTAGTGTGTCGTGTGCGGTTAGTTGGCGATCAAAGATGCGATCGTTTTCTCTTTTCCATTGATCAAATTCTGATCAAATTATGATCAAAGACATTAAGAGGGTTCCGTTGATGCTTCTCCGTTCCGGGAATCAGCATGGTGATCTTGATGTTGACAATGGCCATGCTAATGGTCTTTATCCTAAGATGGGTACATCGTCTTCTTATGTTTCTTTCTCTTATAACCATGCATGTGAAGGATGGCTTGATGATGATAACTCTCTATCAGAGTTTGGGTATCTTCAAAATTTGAGTTCGTTTGAAGCAATATCGACAAGACGTGCACCACATCACATACATAACAGGTTACTAGAATTCAATAATGATGTCGGAATGAAACTTTTTTTTAGAGGAATTCCATTCAGATATTTTTTCATCTCCATGGTGGAAAAGATCCGATGTGATGTCAGTTTAACAACAAATTGTCAAATTTTGATTACACGATTGTTTCTATTTTGCGTTCGATGGTACCTTGATCAACGAGTTTGAGATCCAAGAAAATTACAAGACCTGTTGAAAAAGATACATGATTAAACCAGGAATACAACAACATCCAAAACAAGTTTAAAATTCTATATTTTGGTAAAATATATTTGTTATGAAAGTATAGATAAATATGATCTATCGTTGAAACCATGGAAACTTTCATAGAAAAAGCAACAATATGGAGTAAAAGATGTAATTTAATTGTGAGAAATTTACACTCACAGACACTTTATGAGTTTTCAATTACGCTAATAGACACTTTTTGAAAGACACACACTTTATTTATGTTGAATGACTATTATACCCTTTCAACCATATCTCTCTCGTTACTTGCAAAGCAGATGTTCTTCCTTATAATTTTTTATTCCAAATTTTGAAGATCTTATCTCATCACTTTACCTTCTTCAATTTATAATCCCTAATCATAATTCTCCTTTTTCTCTTTTTCTCCTTTTATATGATGGTGATGGCAAATCAATAACCAGAAAATATTAAAAAAATTTCAGATCCTTCACTCAAAATCAGTTTCCTACATGAGCAATGAACCGATATCAAAGATTTGCAGAACCTCCACTCGATCTGTTACAACAATTCGCCTTCACACCTTTTATTAATTGATTTTAAAAATCCCACCATTGAAACAACGACGAAGGAGAGAGACCGTGGTTTAAATTTCTAAATTTTCTCTCTTCAAATTCCTAAATCTAGATGAATCTGTGAAAGAGGTGGAGATGGAAGAGAGAGAGAGAGGTTATGGTGGTTATGAAGGTGACTGGTGGCACTCTTGGTCGATGTGTGTGTGGATGTTATTAATGTGGTCGGAAGAGTTGTGGACGGAGATCTCGTGGTCAGTGGTCAGTAGTTGTGTTGATGTTGTTGATGTGACTGGTAGGGCTGCAGCTAGGGTCTCAGTGGTGGATACGAAAAATGGTAATAGAAGTAAAGGAGATAATGGATGTGGTGATTAGGTGGCAGTGGTGGTCAATGTGTATTTATGGATGTTATTAATGTGCTCGGAAGATTTGTGGATAGAGATCTTGTGGTCAGTGGATATATTGATATGGAAAAGTTGCAGACAGAGCTCTCGGTGGTGGATACAAAAATGGTCAAAAAGTGGAGAAAATAATGGAAATGGTGATTATAACAGAGGTTTTGTAATTAAAACAAAGCTGGTAACATAAGTGAAAGAGAGAGTGGAGGAGGTGGCGGTGGTGGATACAAGATGATGATGTAGGTGTTGATTGAAAGAGGAATAGTGATAATGGAAGTGGAGGAGAGAGACACTGGTTCAGTCTCTTAGAATAAACTTAATTACAACATATTTCTTTGTAAACAAAAGTAGGGTTAACTTTGTCACAAAAAATACAGCTATCCATATAATGTGTCTCAATTTCACTATGTGTCTTTTAGTGATACACAAAGTCATATTGTGTCTATCCATATAACTCTCTCCTTAATTGTTGTAGGGCTATATTTTTACAATAGCTAAAAGTTAGTTAATTTAGTTTTTTATTCTCAGGATTAAATCAATACATTGGTAACTACCCGGAGAATATCTATAATTCTAATTTGAATTAAGCTCAATGTAATACAATAAAGAAAATGATGTTAATGATATGACAAAAATATAACTCACAAAAAAAATTAATAGAATTGTTATTCTATTAATAAAGAAGATCCCTGAAGGAAAAGTGTCTCTATAGTTACTATATTGGATTTATTGTTGTCTTCTAGTTATTTTTACTATACTATTTGTTGCTTTTATTTTCATATGTATTATATATGTATTTGAATCACATATAATTAACAAATTTAAGTTGTTAAACCAAAGAAAACTGCTCATGAATACTTCAAAATTCTGAACATCTATTATACTTCATAAATTTGGGTTTATTTAGATTTTTCGGATTTTTGGTACTAGATTTATAAATCTCATTCAGGTTTTACTAATTATCATGTTGGATTCGGTTTAGTTTCTTCTAGATTCGGTTTAGATCGAATTATAACCAATCTATAAAAGGGTTAAAGTAGGGAGTTTGGTTTGGGGTAAAAACTTACAGAGGCATAATGACTAGCACTTTAGCTTCCTCGTAAACAAGCTGACCAAAAAAAAAGCTTCGTCGTAAAAGTGTCGGTGTGTGTACTGTTGGTATGATAAGGCCCATTAAGAAAGTCCAGGGCCCATAAGAATTCACTCATACCCCCCTCCCCGCCGTAAATCCCGTTGAGATTTTAGTCTTCTTCCTCATTTTTGACTAACCACCGCTTCTCTTCTCCGATCAATCTCTCTTCAACCTTCACAACAATGTCGATTCATCCAAAACCCTCACTCTCCACCTTCACCCTCCTCTTACTCCTCACCACCTCCCTACTCATCACCTCCCACTCATCCCCCGACTCCGATACCCAACCCGGATCCGACGAAGAATCCGACGATCTCGAACAGCTCCTCGCCGTAGACGAGCAGCTTCAACAAGATCTCCCTCTCAACCAACAATCCGAAGCCGAGACCGTCTCCAAGGCGCAGAGGATCGTGCTTGAGCTCAGCGGCGACAACGCGAAGCGAGTGATCGGCGGGAACGAGTTCGTTATGGTTTTGGGGTACGCGCCTTGGTGCGCGCGTAGCGCGGATCTGATGCCGAAGTTCTCGGAGGCTGCGACGGCGTTGAAGGAGATCGGTAGTGGGATTGTGATGGCGAAGATTGATGGGGATAGGTATGCGAAGGTTGCCTCGGAGATGGAGATTAGGGGTTTCCCTACGCTTCTTCTCTTTGTTAATGGGACTTCTCAGGCGTACACCGGTGGATTCTCAGCGTAAGTTGTTTTGTTTTCTTGATGTGTAGAGATTTGAAAGAGGTTTTTGTGGTATTTTTGATTTGATGTTTAATTGTATTTCTGAGAGATTAGGTTTTGTGGTATTTGTGATGTGATTTTTAATGATATTTCTGAGAGATTAAAAGTGTTATTTTTGATATGATGTTTAATTGTATTTCTGATAAATTAGTAAGGGTTTAGTGGTGTTTTTGATATGATGGTTTATTGGTGTTTCTGAGAGATTAAAAGATGTTTAATGGAATTGCTGAGGGATTAAAGTGGTATTTTTGAAATGATGTTTAATGATATTTCTTAGAAATTAACAGAGGTTTTTGTGGCATTTTTGCAATGATGTTTAATGGAATTGCTGAGTGATTAAAAGTGGTATTTTTGCAATGATGTTTAATGATATTTCTTAGGAATTAACAGAGGTTTTGTGTTATTTTGAAATGTTTTTTATTGGTATTTCTGAGGGATTAAAAGTTGTTTTGTGGTATTTTTGATATGATGGTTTAATGGTATTTTTCTGAGGGATTTGTTGGTGTGAATGTGTTTGTTATGTTCAGAGAGGATATAGTCATATGGGTGCAGAAGAAGACTGGTTCACCAATCATTACAGTTAATACAGTTGATGAAGCTCAGAGGTTTCTGAAAAAGTATCATACTTTTGCTGTTGGTTTGTTCAACAAGTTTGAGGTATTTGGGTATTGAATTCACTATACTGTGAAGTTATGTTTTAATTTAACTGTTGATATCTTTTTGTTTCTTTGTTTAGGGTTCTGAGTATAATGAATTTGTCAAAGCTGCAAAATTAGACAATGAAATCCAGTTTGTTGTAACAAGTGATAACGATGTTGCGAGACTTCTATTTCCTGAGCTCAAAACCAGTAATGTGTTTATTGGGATGGTTAAAACTGAGGCGGAAAGGTACACGGCATATGGTAAGCTTTCTGTTGACTGTGGAAGTTTTTTCTTGTTATTATAACGAGTCTTTATGTTTAATCTTTTGTTAAGATGTTTTTGTTGTGATGGTTTATTGGGAATCATGATGACAAGTCTTGTTGTGGTTCATGTAGATGGATCTTACAAAATGGAGAAGATATTGGAGTTTCTTGGCAAGAACAAGTTTCCATTGATTACAAAATTGAGTGAAAGCAATACTGCTTGGGTTTACTCCAGTCCTGTTAAGCTTCAGGTTTGATATTTTTTATCATTTCAGTTTGTACCTGTTACCAGTTTCGGTTCTATCCTTGTGTGCTTGCGGATATGTTTTAATCGTAGTCTTGTTACTTCCTTGGTTAGGTTATGATCTTTGCCAAGGCTGATGACTTTCAGAATATGGCTCATTCCCTTGAAGATTTTGCAAGAAAGTTTAACTCGAAGGTATTTCTGATGCTGAGTCTTAAAAGGTCAGATAGATTTAGTTCTTCAGAATCTCTCTTAACTTACTCGGTTACTCCATCATTTTCTCTTGCAGCTTATGTTTATATATGTTGATATAACAAATGAGAACCTTGCGATGCCATTTTTGACCTTATTCGGAGTAGAGAATGCGAACAAAACTGTTGTGAGTTTCTTATGCATGTTCCGGTCTGCGTGATTGACACACTATGATCTACTGATCATAAAGCTACAAGTCATTGTGGATTTAATCTATTGTTTTCTTAAACAGGTTGCTGCTTTCGATAACAAACTCAACTCCAAGTATTTGCTCGAGTCAGATCCATCACCAAGCAATATAGAAGTACAATATGTTTCTTTAATCTTTCTATGTATTTTTATTTTCAAGTACTCAGATAGTAACTGACTTAAGTGATCTGTCTCGGATTTGCAAATTAGCATTTTTGTTCAGGACTTGCGGATGGAACCTTACCGCAGTACTATAGGTCAGAGCCAGTTCCAGATAATGTGAGTAATGGAAATTATACTCCTCTTAGTGGGATATATTTGAGACCATATGCGAGCCAAGCTCATATAACCCCATGAAAACTGCAGGAAAACGCAAGCATAGTGACTGTGGTAGGAAAGACTTTTGATGAGTTGGTACTAAACAGTCAAGAGAATGTTCTTCTTGAGGTAAGTAAATTGAAATAACCTCTCTCCTAAACCAAACTTTTTAACTGAAAGTCTGAAACCGACATACAAACTCATGGGTCTTGTGAACTGATAACAGGTACATACACCATGGTGTGTGAACTGCGAGGCGATGAGCAAACAGGTCGTGAAGTTGGCTAAGCATTTCAAAGGCTTTGAGAATCTTGTTTTTGCAAGAATTGATGCATCTACAAATGAGCATGCTCAACTGCAGGTGAGTCAAATCTTTACTGCAACAAAGACTGGCTATTCCTGGAAACATGAGCTAATCTTATTGATTTGTTGATGACAGGTTAATGATTATCCTACGATATTGCTCTACAAATCCGGTGAAAAGGAGAAACCGGTAATAATAATTTAATCTTTTTGATAGAGCTTCACTAGCTCAGGCCCTCATTATTTTTGCTTATCTAAACCGGTTTGATTTTGCAGTTAAAGTTATCAACTAAATTGAGCGCCAAGGACATGGCTGTTTTCATCAACGAAGAGTTGAAACCAAGAGGTGGTTCTAGTAAGGATGAATTGTAGTCAAGTTTGAGGAAGTGTAGACATAAAAAAGAGACCAAGAGAAAGATCTTAATGTGAGATTACATGTGTTTTTATATTGTATGGAGTTGGAAAAGAAATGAAACTCAAAATACCTTAGAATCATCAATTCAATAAAGTGAAATTACATTTTTTATATTGTATGGTACTCAAATTTGCCAAAGAAATCAAAATATTAGTACCCTCTCTGCAAGAAGAAACGTTTTGGTTGATTAGCATTCACAGCCAGTTGATCTTTGTTGCTGACCTCCAGCGACATCAATGGTGTCAGGCATGTACCTGCGAGTTATTTGGTGGAAAGTTAAGACTACAACGATACAGTTATGCAAACAGATGTGTTTGAGGAAACTAGTTGTTGTTACTTACGGTTCTTCTTCAGGTTCATTCTTGAATGCATTTTTGGTTATGCATTCGAAAGCTGCATCAACATTGAATCCTTCTTTGGCAGACGTCTCGAAGTAAGGAATGTTTCCTTTAGATGCACACCATGCCTTTGCTTTCTTCTCAGAAACCTGACACAATATGAAGATGACAGACTTTAGCATTAAACCAAACTCTCTAGTAGTGAAACAAAATAACAAAGAAACAAAGCGTCTCACCACTCGGCTCTTGCCACCATCAACATCGGTCTTGTTCCCCAACACGACAAACGGGAAGTTCTCAGGATCTGATGGACTAGCCTAAACAACCAATAAAACATATTTGAATATAATAGCAATAAATAGTATTTAAATTGATATGTGTAGATGGAGTGAGTTAGTAATGTGACCTGGATCAAGAACTCTTCCCTCCAGTTATTAAGATTCTCAAAAGACTTCATAACATTGACATCGTTCACGAGAACACAACAATCAGCTCCTCTGTAAAAAGCTACTCCCAAACTCTGGAACCTTTCTTGACCAGCAGTATCCCAAATCTGCATTATTAGATATAATATGGCATGAGCATCCCTACTTGTACTAGCTAGGCATTATAGTTTTACAAATCTCTAGACCACATAGCACACTGTAACACAAGATTTGAATTTTTCCTACGTTGATAAATAAACTCAACAGTTAAAAACATGAAAGAACAAAGTTTCAGAAAGTTAGGAAGATCCAATAAGAATATTCCACGAATCATAAACGCAAACAAAAAAAATAAAAAATATAATAATTCATTCATTCAGACAAAAACGAATATTAAACCTGTAAAGTGAAGATCCTGTCATCAATCTGAACCTCTTTAGTCAAGAAATCCGCTCCAATCGTAGCTTTATACTGATTACTAAATTTGCGATTTACAAACCTAACCATACCATTCAATCAACCAAAATTCAATTGCATATTAAAAACATGATTAATATCAAATCTATAGATCTACGTTTTCAGAAACGTACTGATTCATCAACGATGTCTTCCCAACCCTGAAACAAAAAAAAAACAAAAAAATCTTATCAATGGACAAATAAACATAAAATGGGATTAGAGTTTGTGGAAGAAAATAGAAATGGAAGAGATGAGAAAAAATGACCCGCTATCTCCGAGGATGATGACTTTCAGAAGAACTCTCCGGCGAGAAGACATTGGCGGAAGAGCTTAATTTAATTTTTTATTTCCGGTGAAAAAAACTGTCTCTGTTTTTTTCTTCTTTCTCTCTCTCGTGTGCGATTCGATTCAGACACGAGCAAAACTAACTACAGCAAAGAAAAGGACACTATTTTAAAAATATCTTTTTATTTCCACAAATGACCCTACTTTAATTAGTCATTGATCATACCAAACGGTCTAATAGGTACGATCATTGATATTACTTTTTTAGCTGTTTAAGACTTTCGAGTATAAAAGAGCTAATTTTTAAAATGACATGAGATTTAATTAGTACAAAATTAAAATAAAATTGTTCTTATAAATAAGGTTAGACGTCAAACCATCATCACTGATCACTAAATAACTTTCAGATTAGCATCTCTTTATAGAAGATCTTCACTCTTAGTTAAAAAAAAAAGGCTTTACAGTGTGCAACTGTGACATTTTATCACCAACAGTACTGTTATTTAGACAAGTTATTATCTCATTAGTTATCTTCTCCGGTTCGATCACTTGTGTTGTACATTGAACTTCTGTTTTCAGTTAATATCTGAACAAAATGCCAAAATATCACCACAATTGATGTTCTCATTTCGAGTTTGAATATGATATTTTACAAATTGTAAACATTACAGTGTCTACAACAGCAACAGCGAGCACTGACCATGATCGCATGATCGCATCTAAGTTTAATACTAAGAATTTACATTAACCATATAATAACATTGCCAAGTTTAATTTGAAAGCATGATTTTAGGGTACTGACTAATAACCCAATAAACCGAATGAGGCTGAACAATGATGGACACAGTCGATAAAAGACGATAGAACATTGATGAAAAGTCTTAACACAAAATACATAAAGGATTAAGAGACTTGCAAATTGCAGAGATGCGATAAATCTCATCCAAGTTCAAAACTTTAGTAAAAAAGAAGTAAACAACACACACCGAAAGATATTACTAATCAGATGATCAATAATAATAATAATCCTGCGAACAAACAAACTCAGAAGCCAAAAACTAAGTTTTAACTCTTTTCCTGCGAAAACAGAATTAAGCTGATGAAGCCGCAGCCTTGTTCCTTGGCTTAGCTTCGGTACCTTCTCTGAAACCAGTCTTGAACCTGCGAGGCACATTGCGAAGATACCTCATCCTTCCAGTTCCGGTCGTCTTTCTACGGATTGCCTTCACACTCCAGTTATCTGATTACACAAAATACACACATCAATCAGAAATTACACATTAAACAAATTCAAAATACACATCATCTGTACTTTTTAGCAATAAAATGAAACAGAGAAATGCATGTCTGGTTGTTACGGTGGATTTATTTACCGAAGAAAAAGTTCAATAAAAGAAACACCAGTTCTGTCTGGGAATCAATGAGATTCACAACCCTCTAGACAAATGGAAACTTATACTAGTTCAAATGAAGTAGTATTCATTTATATAACCGAATTCAAATACTATAAAGCCAAGTAGAAATAGAGAAACCGAACACAAAACACTAAAGCAGATGTCTTTATGAAGTAGTAGACTATGTTACACACATCAATCAAAATTTGCAGAGTACTCAACTCTAACACACGCATCATTATCATTGTAGCAACATAAGAAAAAAGAGAAACCGAACATAAACACACAAAAGAAAATGTCTTTTATACTGGTGTGCGAATTTTAATAAACATATCATAATCCTAAAAGGAAAGTAGAAACTCATACTAAATCAAATGAAGAATAATTCATGTGGCTAAAGTGTAGAATGGTTCATTTCTCAATCCACAGGATTTAATTGACTAAATCAAGAACTAATCGACTGAGCAGAGATAGAAGAGAGATGCTTACAGGTCCTCTTGCGAGCGGCGGGGTAAGCACAAGCGGAGCAACGGCTCTTCTGGATGTGGAAACTGCGACGGCCACATCTCACACAAAGAGTGTGACTCTTGTTTCTCCTCTTTCCGAAACTCCCCGTTCCCTTCGTCTGTATTCAATAAAAACCAAAATCAACCATTGAAGTTCAACAAGAAAATAGATGAACTGGCAAATGAAGGGAGAGATTGAGAAAGAGAATCACCATTGAAGCGGATGCGCGTAAGTGATAACTCTAAAGTTCGTCGGCTTCAGAGAAGAAAGTGACCGATTAGGTCAACAAAAACTATATATAAAGCTAGGGTTTTCTTCTCTCCTTTTTTTTTTATTAGGGTTTTGGTTGAATCAAAAGGCCCATTTAGGTTTTGATTGGATATAAAGGCCCATTAGGCTTCATTTTCTGCTGGGCCTAATGGGAGTGTATATACTTTTTTAGAATTAACACTTCGACACGTTTTTTTAGACTATAATAAGACGTTCTTATATTTATTAAAAAAATACAAAAGTAATTGGACAAAGAATTGCATTAATCCAGAAAGAATAATCAGTTTACAATTATTTTTACATCTCTTAAATATTTTGTTCGATGACAAAAAAAAGAAGACTTTTTGTTCATTTAGAATAACAAGAGATAAGATGTTCGTATACTAAAAAAATCTGTTATTTTGTTCTAAGAAAATAATTGGACAAAGAATACATTTGGTTTATTCAAATTAATATCCATTTATTACTAATTTGTAGGATAGTCGATTTATCAAGAAAAACTGTTGTTTGAATCTTAAGCTTTCAAGAATGGAGTATTGATGCGAATGCTTGGGGAACATTCTAATTCCATTAATGTAGTTTTTCTTCCAAGTATCTATTGAATGTTTTTTCCATTTATTTTTATCAGCTTTCCCTTTTTGTTCCATCTTGTTTCCCTTTTAACACATCTTTGTGTATACATGTATAAATTCATGCAAAATCGACTTTTTCAATGTTAACATATAGGAAGCTCCCTACATATCGCCAAGAGAAATCATAAGACCATCTTTTCTGTTGAAGAAACCATTAATCCATCGCTCTTCGTTCATGGTAAGTTGGTAACTTTCTTCTCTTTCCTTTTTTTTTTCTTCAAAAAGTTACATCTTTGAACAGAGAACAATGGTTCTAGACTTCACGTGCAAATTCACGTACGTTCCAATATATCAAATTGTGCAACGTTCAAATTGTAAATCGATCTTATACTTTGACATGCGTGGGAAGTTAAGGACAACATTGCAAGAATCAGTTTTTCTTATTTTTTGCTTTTAACTTTGATCAAATTTATTTCTAATGAATTTTAATTTTCTGTCCCGTTTAGGTGATTGTGCCATTGCTAAGCTCAACTATGAAGCTAGTCACATCGTTGGCGGCTAAACCAGTGGCCTCCGTCTCCGCCTTATTATTCTACGGCGGTCTTCTTCCTCGAAATCTACAATTAGAAAGACTAACCGGCCGAGAATTTTCAATTGATGGCAATGACTATCTTGTTCGGTTTATCGTATCTTTCCTAAACTGTGTATGTTAGTTTTCTTTTCCTCTATTATTCGGTAAAGCACAGTTTATGTGGTGGCACGGTTGTTAGCGACGTGAGTTTGTTAGAGTTATTAGCTCGATTTACGACTTAGAAATACTTTGCTTGTGTTGGTCACTAGAGTTTTGGTTCATATGATTTATCAAAGTGAATACAGAACCAATACCATTGATTTTGGTGATATGCTCAGTGTAAATTAGAATTTTTTTTTTAGAAATTTATATGTTCCGTCTATAAAAATATGGATTTTCATGATCAAATATCCGTTCAATTTTAGATTTATGGTTGGATGGGTCCAATCCGTTCTATGAAAACATAACAGTAAATATAAAATATCAAACTCTTTAAAAAAAATTAAACTCAACAATCTCAACTTTACACAAACCAAATTTCTTTCAATTTTATTAAACAAAAAGACTTGCACATTCTGCCAATATTGCAACTGGAAACTAATGAATTGTCAGCGTTCACTATGCAATGAGAAATGGTTTATGGACTTTGATTATTCATACCTCAACATACCAACAAGCAATTTGTATTTGATTTCAAGGAGTATGGTGGTGATATATAGTGGCTAGTAACACTTGTGGTATCCTCAAATAAATAAATAAAAACTATATAGATTCAGAACCTAGATGGTTTTGTACTGAATTCAAGGATTTTAAATACATGTGAGAGGTGTATGTGAATCTAATTTTATGGGATGTTAGAAAATTAGGTTGCAACTATGAAGGTGGTGGCTTTATGGTCCATTTTTTACAAATATATAAAAGATAATATATAGCATATACATATATAAATTCTATTATTTTCGATGCACATTTGCTAAATGTAGGTTGAATGTGAAGTACATGGATTTTGAAAGGAAAAAACAAGCAAAACTAGTAAAAGAAAGTGTAATTCTTTCATATTATGATTTAATGAACCAAGTCCTTATTGTTTCATGACACAGAATTTGTCAGTCCAATGTGGAACTTCGTTTCATCAAAAGAATATAAGTCTGGTGAAGAAGCTGAAAAAGCTGAAAATGGACAATCTCAAGATGATTATTTGTTTGCAAGGAATGGAAAGAGAAAAACTGGTAAACCTCCATCAAGTTTCAAAGTTGCATATTTGGTAGAAACTTTGGAACATATGAATCTTGGTTTGATGAAGAAGTTATGAAGAGCATGAAGCAATCTTGTGGCATATGAATTCAAGAAAGATTCACTATTTTACATTGAAATTTCACTTAGATAACCTAGTAGACCAGTTATGTGGTTTTTAATTAGATTACATACCAAAAGCCAAAATCTATCTTATGAAAAGTTCATAAGCCCAAGTGATTTAGGGTTCTATGCTAGTAGTGAGCTATATATATTGTTGTTATGCGAGTATTGTAATGTAACCTAGAGTTGCTTAGAACCTAAAATACTAAAATTGTTATTGATAAGAAATTTAAATGATAGAAGCATCTCGCATAATTGTTATTGATAAGAAACATCTAAAATGAAATAAAAGCAAAAAGTAGAGGTTGATTGGCTTGTTTTTCTCTCTCTCAAAAGACTGATCATCGAATCTTGCCATTACAAACACACCGAGATGAAAATTTTGTGGGCAAACAGAGGTTTAATCATATTCTGAATACGGTGGGAGTGCATGCGAATAATCTCCGCGTAAAATACTTTGGAACATATGAAAACAGACCTAGTCATGTAATGGTGGTTTAGTGATAGGCAAGCTTTTAATTGCTAAACAATTTGGGTTCAAATGTACTTCACTACACTTCATTATCTGGTTGCACAGCTATGATCATATTGCTTATGACACATATTCAACATGGAGAGTGTGTCCATCAATGGACTTCACTGTTTTTGGAAATTAGTCTAAGGCATTCCATTAACCCGGAATAACCAGATTAATAACAAAAACATATGAAGTCAAAGTTTATTAATAATAATTAACAATTTGTTAAACACATAATTAACTTTTTTTTTGACAACACATAATTAACTTATAAGGTGCTAAATATATACAAAATCTTACACCTATGCTAAATTTTAATAATACAAATTATTCGAAGATTCCAAAATCTTTTTTTTAACGCTGGATTGTATTATTAAGCTATTTATGCAAATAGTTTTACACAATGAGAATTAACAAGAATAATATGGAAAATAGATACACCAGTAGGAATCCAAAGTAAACTAATACATTTATTAGCGTATGGATGACTAAAGATTTTCATGTGAAAGTTCTATATTTGTTTCTGAAATAGTTGAATCTCAGAGGAGATAATCTTCGTATTAATCCAGAAACACCACGCTTCAGGCTTAGTTGAGAACGATAGCTACTCTCTTTTTATTACTCCAGTAGGAGCCAACGAGAGAAGACAACTCTTTATATTTCTCTATTGATAATAACCGAGCCAAAGAGATTACTGTTCTATAGAATTTCATGTTGTCTTTCGAAGTAACCATAGTTTGCAGCAAAAAAATCCATCACCATTAAGTGAAGAACCATCAACGATTGAAGCCGGTAAGACCTGTCGCCACCATCCGCAGTAGATCTGTCAATTACGTTTTCTAAACGATTCAGTTGAACCGAAATTTTTTCCATTCCAAATCCATTGGAAAAACCATACAAAAGAATAATCCAAAAGTTTGTCAGATTCAAAATAAATTGGTAATCAAACAAACTAGAAAACCATAAAAAAAAACATAGCAAATAAATAGAAATAAGAAAAATTAAACAATCCGATGTCAGAGCTATAGAAACCTCCGGCCATCGGCTTGAAACTAAAAAATCTCTCCAAAGAGTCCAAAATCTAACACCTTATAGATATCTCTTACCATTATTATTTTTTTGTCTAGTTAATTATGCTATTACAATGAGAAATATTACAATCGACAATTATATATGTATCATGCGGTTTCACGTCTAACTGCATTATTTTGAGCCGCTCTATGAAATATATTTCTGACGGTACTCTTTGCGATATGTTGAAGATCTTTTGTAAACATTTTCTCTATATTTTTTATATAATTCGTTTTTTCCGCAAATTGAAACCCACACTTCATAGTGTAAAATTGCATAGCCTGAAATTCAAACTTCAATTTGGAATAAAAACCTTTAAACCTGATCACTATACCACCTTATTTTCACAAATTTCTTACAATTGTTTTGTTTCTAATAATTTGCTAGTGCCGGTGGTACCTACGCTCGAATCCTTTTTGAAAACATTTCTTTTTAACAAACTGCTATATCTTAATTCCCACCAAACGTACGAAGTCCAGTTTTTTATTGGGTCTGCGCCTCGAGGTGTCTCAAGTCTCACTGTTGACATAAAGCTCCTCACATGTCTTCTCTTTGCTCCTGAATCTCTCTCTCTCTCTCTCTCTGTATTATCTCACCGTTGACTATGGCCACCGATACGCCAATCCGAATTGGAGTAATGGGATGCGCAGGAATCGCTAGAAAAGTCTCCAGTGCCATCCACCTCGCTCCAAACGCCACTATCACAGCCGTTGCAAGCCGCTCTCTAGAGAAAGCCAAAACGTTTGCTACCGCCAACGGCTACAACCAATCCGTGAAGATCCACGGCTCCTACGAATCGATTCTCGAAGATTCAGAGGTTGATGCTCTTTACATTCCTCTCCCCACTAGCCTCCATGTCGAGTGGGCCATACGCGCTGCCGAGAGTGGAAAACACATCCTTCTGGAGAAGCCCGTGGCTATGAACGTAGCTGAGTTCGACAAGATTGTCGCGGCTTGTGAGAAGAACGGTGTTCAGATTATGGATGGTACCATGTGGGCTCATCACCCTAGAACGGCTAAGCTTAAGGAGTTTCTCTTCGATTCCGACAGTTTTGGTCAGCTGAGAAACATACATAGTAACTTCTCATTAGCTGGGGATGAAGATTTTCTTAAAAACGACATCCGTGTGAAACCGAGTCTTGATGGTCTCGGTGTGCTCGGAGACCTTGGATGGTACGCAATCCGAGCAGCGCTTTTCGCCAACGACTTCGAGCTTCCCAAAATCGTCATGGCCTCTCCAGGGACTGTCCTGAACGAGGCAGGAGTGATTCTCTCATGTGGAGCATCTTTGAGCTGGAGACGGACGAACCGCAACCATATATTGCTCTTTTTTGGCAAACGTGGCGATGGAGATAACCGCCGTTGGAACAAAAGGTACACTTTGTGTTCAAGATTTTGTTATTCCCTTTGAGGAAACACAAGCATCGTTCACCACTTGCACGAAAGCTCCGTTCATGAATCCATGGGTTAATCGCCCGAGTGAACACACGGTTAAGACAGAGATCCCGCAAGAGGCGTGTATGGTGAGAGAGTTTGCCAGGTTGGTTGGAGAGATCAAGAACAAAGGTGCAAAGCCTGATGGGTTTTGGCCAAACATTAGCCGGAAGACACAGCTGGTGGTTGATGCTATCAAAGAGTCTGTTGATAAAAACTATCAACAGATTAGTCTCTTTGGTCGTTGAAGAGAAGAAAAAAAGGCTCAAGTTAATAAGCGGTTCTGTTTTCTTGTTTCCAAAAACTTTGTTAAATGCCATGGTGGCTTTTCAGGTTTCTCCAACTGCTTTGTTTGTTTATGTTGCATTGTTAAGATCGTTGCCTTACCACTTTTCAGGTTTCACTTTGTTTGTTTCGTTTCTTTCTTGGTTGATTTGATAATAATAAACTCTTGGAAGGGAAAAAGAAACTAAAGCATAAAAGTTACAAGCAAGAGAAAATGGCGAAAGAGAATTTGTACGAGAATTAAACGCAACTGCGAGAAGACAAATAATGAATGTTTTGTGGTTTTGGTCATTTGGTGTATGTTTTTTTTGTATAGTATCTTATTTTCTACTATCTTTCAAAATGAAATACCATCTTGTATACTAGCTTAGCTTTGACCCAAGTTACAGCTAAAACTATTCGCTTGTGACCCAAGTCACTGTGCATAATGTATTGAACTCGCTCATTATAACACTTCATTTTATCTATAAAGAGTTAAAAACACATACTCTCTCCATTTCATAAAAAGTGACACTTCTACATATTTCACGCAAATTAAAAAAAATATATATACTAATATACCATTATTTATTATATAATTATTTAAATTAAAATTATTTAGTTAAACATCTATTGATTGTTTAAAAAATAAGAAAAATATTTAATATAAAGAATTGTATTAAGAATGTAGAATAGCACTGTTTTGGAACAAAATTTAAAAGTTTAAATGACATTCTTTATGAAACAGAGAGAGTAATTCCTTAGCATTTCTTTCTTCTTCTTAAGTTTGTTCACTTTGTTTTCCATGAAGTTATGGACTTTTTTTTTTTTTTTTTTTTTGTTTAACCTTGGGGGTATCCCAGGCCCATGGAGAGGCCCAGACTAATCCCCAAAGGGGTGGTGCAGCCCACGGATGGACCCTCACTCCGGGTATTCAAATGGGCCGTAAGATAGGCCCATATCCGCGTGGCCACAAGATAAGATGTAGTGGGGTGCCTTCGAACCCGGGTTGCTTTGCAAATCCCAAAGCTCGCCTACCACTAGACCACCATCTTGTGGTTAAAAGTTATGGACTTGGTTTAATATTCTTGTACTTGGAATGTGCCATGATGGTTACTAAGATGTCTTACGTGGTCCAACCATTAGATGTGAGGTACTTTTTTTTGACCAAAGATATGAGGTACTTATTTACAAAAGTCCCAATAAAACACTTTTAGTTTGACTACAGAACTGAATCTTAGGACATTTCTTTGTTTAAGTATTATTAATGCAAAAAGAACGATAGATAAGAACCAACAACGATGTTTCTTGGAAGCTTACAGCTAAAGTGCTTGTAAACTAAGTAGCTTTGAATAATTAACTGAACTTGCTCTCTAAGCTACATAGAATAAATAAAAGACCACAGTGAAAGGCATTTCAAGAAAAGTCATTCTTCTTTTGGGATAATACACAAATCTTTTCTCTTTGTCTCTTCCTTCCGAAGAAACTTTAAGGTTCGTTTCTTTACTTCATAGCTTTTGCTATATTCTGATTCTAAGTATTACTTCGACTCTTGTCACTAAACCACCTGTTGATTCTTTCGGATTTGCATATAAAGCATTGAACTTTTTGCCATTTTTCTGCCTCAAGTATCGAAAAAATGAACATCTTTCTTCGGTGCTTCAAACCCAATTTCTACAAGAAAAGGTTAGCTTTCTTTGTTCTTTGTCGAATGAGTTTCTGTGAGGTACTTTCTAATTATTGTTGTTGAAATGAAATGTAGCAAATCTGCAACAAGTTACATGAAAATTCGGCTCGATATAGTAAGGAAAAGAAGGATTGCAATGGTCAAGTTTCTAAAAATGGACATTGTGGAGTTTCTCAAGAATGGCCTTGATTATAATGCTTATACAAGAGTAAGAATCACTCACCCTTCTTTCTGTAATATTAACCGAAAGATTCCTATGTTATTGAGGGTTTTGAATCTGTTAATTACTTGTTATACAAGGCAGAAGTATTACTTGAAGAGCTTAGAATTATATCGTGTTATGATATCATTGAACGATTCTGCGATTGCATCTCCGAAAATCTCCCTCTTATGCTGAAGAACAGGTTCTTGACAACCCTTTAATTTATTTTCACCCCAAAAGCTCACAATATTTACTTATATTTTTTTGTTTCCTTTTAGGGAATGTCCTGAAGAATGCAGAGAAGCTGTTTCCTCTTTGATATATGCAGCGGCATGGGTTCCTGATGTTCCTGAACTTAGGGATCTTAGGGCTATGTTTACGCGTAGATTTGGGAGTTTCATTGCTTCTTCTGTAAATTATGAGGTTGGTTAATTTATTTCACTTAATTACCAATCTTTGCCACATTTTCTTGCACTGACAATATATTCTTTTTCTTGAAATGTTGCAGCTCGTTGAGAAAACCGAACTGCGAAGAAGACCATCACGTGAGCTCAAGATTCAGACACTGAAAGACATTGCGAAAGAGTTTTCTATTGATTGGGATCCTACAGCTTTAAACCTTTTGCTGCTTAGAGAAACCTCAGCTTTGCAAGTAAGTTTGTATACTTACCAAACTCTCAGCCTTTTTTGTTCTAATGTCTGAAAAGATATGTGTAGATTGAGGATAATAAGGTCGAGACAGGAGCTGATGATCCGAAGATTGAGACAAAGAACAGTAATGATCAAAGTGAGGATGAGTCGGTTCTTTCACAGGCTTGGACAAGAGATTCGTTGTCCAACCGTAGTTTAAGTTCGAGTTCAAGCTCGAGCTTTGGTTCTATAAAAAGAGATTCTGAAAAGAATAAGAAGAAGAAGAAGAAGAAGATTTTGCCTTACGGAATAATCTCTTCTCCAAACACCAAACAAGGAGCTAGAAACGATGAGAAAGCACCAGAGGAGAAGAAGAAGAGTACTGGTCAAGAAAACTCGACGTTACTTATGCCACAAGGTAGTGGTAACGAAGCTTCATCATCAACAAGGGAGAAGGAGAGAACATCGTCCTTTCAGAGACCTAAGCTCTTGGATTATGATGATGTGGTGGCTCGGCTTGCATCTCTTCGCAGGAGATAAGAGTTTGTATTTGTATTTAGCAAATTAGATTTCATTAACTCTGTATGTATACATCATTATTAACTTGAAGTAGTATACATGTATTCTTTCACAACCAAAAAAAGGAAAAGTAGAGACTAATACCATACTGAGAAAGATAGCGATAATGATCTCTTTGTTATAAAATATAACAAAATGAACCAATCAATATCAAAATGTAAAATATTTGGTGTTTCTGTAAATTATTTTGACATTTCTAAGTTGATTTTAATTTTATTAAAAAAATGTTTGATCAGTTACGTTTTGTATCCCTTGACTAATTTAGTCATGTACATTTTATCTGGACTCGAAGACCCGATCCGAAACTGACCCGAAAAAATCTGGTTCGGATAAGAACCGAATCGATCCTTTTTTTCTTATTGGATCTTGCCCTTGGGTATTGGACGGACTTGATGGAGTATCCAAAATATCCAAAACTTCTAATATATATTAAGTATATATATATGTGTGTGTGTGTGTGTTTCAGTATATGTTTGGTATAATGAGTATTATTTTTAAGTTTTAGATTTGGGTTTTCGAATATGGTTTTGAGTTTTAAGTAAAATTTTAGATTTTTAAAAATATAATTTGAATAATCAGATAAATTTTTGGATATTTTTATGTCTTCAGATCAGATTTTGGTAAAATTTTGAATTTTTTTGGGTATTTAAATTTTTTCAAATATTATTTTGTGTTTTTGGGTATTCTTTTTTGGACTGGACTAAACATGATCCGAATTGAACCTTGTTCGAAACTGTACCAACAAATTTTAATTACCTTATTGGATCTAACTATCTAATACCCAAATCGATTCAGACCCGATAAATACTCAAACTGAATCCAAACTGATAAATTTAAATTATTTGGGTCTAAATATATAAGATCTGAAGGATCGGGACATGATATAATCCAATTCGGATCCGAATCGAGAACCTAAATGTTCAAACCTAGTCTAATTTAATGATTTATTATAATTTTTGTATAGTTTTTTTTTTTAAAATAGTTTGTATTTTTAACCTGTGTATTTTAGCAAAACATCATACATTTTAAAATAGAATGAATATTAGTATTATTATACTTTTGTTTTCGTGACAAAAGCATTGTATTAGTTTTATCGATTAAAATATCAAGCATAAAGCTTTCCATAAAGCTTCTTCTGATGCTTGACAAGTAGACGACAGCGAACAAGGGTGGTGAAGCCGTAGCCGGAATCTACAGAAAGTGAGCCTAATCTGTTCCCATGGGTCCCATGAAAAGCATCTTCTCCGACAATTTAAATTAAAACCACCTTTGCTTATTTAATTGAGCTAATTTATATATTTAATTCTGCTTATCTTCATTGACCAAAAACAAGAAAGAACAAAAAAAAAAAAATTCCATGATATTCAATCAATTTCCTAGATATATATAGAGATTATTAGGGAAATACCTAAAATCGAGAGTCTTATTAGTGACTTACCCTAATTGGGGATGAAAACATACATTTTTGTTTAGTATTGAATGAAAATGTTCTTTTCAACTGACACACTTTCTGCTGGTTACAGAAAAGTCAGAATCTTATTGTCTATACGTACTTCACTTTTATCCATATGTTTGTTAAATTTTTTTAATGCTAAAAATATTATCAAATAATAATATTTTTGTAAATATAATATAAAATATTATAATTAATAAAATAATTAAAATTTGATATGATTGAAAACATAAATTACAACTGATTGCAAAATTTTAACATCTCTAAAATTTACAATTTGTTATAAACTCGATAGTAGTGTTAGATTAATTGTTAGCGGTTAACTCATTTGTTAACTGATAAATGTTTTGTTACCTGACAAATTTACTTAGTTTGATAGAGAAATTGAAATTTCAACAATATTTATTTGTTAACATATAATACGTAACAAATGTATTGACATCTACAAATTTGTTAACAACTAATACCTCTATTAACAATTATGGTACATGTCTTTGTTAACAACTAATTAAGACATATGTTAACATCTACAAAATTTGTTAACAGTTAATGCATTTGTTAATACAACTAGTACATGTATTTGTTAACAACTAATATCACATTATTTTCTATATATATTATTAACAATACATATGTTAATATTATATATATAACAAATAATAATTTGAAAATCTCAAGATAAAAAATATTTTATCATGTAAAGAAAAGAACAAAAAAAATAGAAGAGAAAATGACAAAAAAAAATGATGAGAGAGTTCGAGGGTGAGAAAAAAGTAAAATCAAAGAAAATAAAGAGAATGTCAAGAGAAATAATGTCAGAAGAGAGAGTGGTGGGAATAGGGTCAAAATCATCATTATTTTGTTAATACCAAATTATAGATAATTAACAAATTAAGAGATATATTTATGGTGTATCAACAAATAATCCCATATATATATTTAACCAAAATACTTGGATTCAAAGAAGATAAGCAGAACTAAATATAGAAATTAGATCAACAAGGCAAACATGATATCACTTTCAAAATACATTTAATCAAAAGTATCTTGACATTTGAGTTTAAAGTTTAGTGATTACTGTTTAAATTTAGTATTTAAGAGGTGGATTTATTTATAAACTTGTATATATAATTTTAAAAATGGTTTATGGAGGTTATTTTATTTTTGATAATAAATTTAAAATATTTATGAAAATAGTTGAATTTGAAAAGTTAAATTTGTCCCATAACATTTATCCTTTGTATCAGATTTTGAGTAGTTCAAAGTTCCGAAGATTAATAAAACTTTATTAGCAAAAATATTGGACTCTTCCATAAATCCTAGTGACTTGACTAAGTTCAGCTTTGGCTTGCATCCTCCAATTAAAAAAAAACAAAAAAGGAAAAATAAAACAATTTTAAAAGCGAAAACGTTATATTCGTTCCTCACCTTTAACTTTGTCCACGTCATTACCTAGAGTAGCTGAACGACAAATGGAAATCTCAAGAAAAAAAAAGGAAAAGCAAAAATTGCCTATTCTAACCATCGAAACGACGCCGTATATCCTCATTCTCAATTATTCTTACAAAACTTAACTCGAAAGCTCCCAAGTTTAACTTTCTTTTTGTCCTCTTCCCCATATCTCTTGTCCAGTAATCTGATCAGATCGATCCCAAACTGTAACTGGTGAGAGACAGGAACAAGAAAGAAGAAGAAGATATGGGTTGTGCTCAATCCAAGATCGAGAACGAAGAAGCCGTTACTCGTTGCAAAGAGCGTAAACAGTTCATGAAAGACGCCGTCGTCGCTCGTAACGCCTTCGCCGCCGCGCACTCCGCCTACGCCATGGCCCTCAAGAACACCGGAGCCGCTCTCTCCGATTACGCTCACGGCGAGTTTCTCGTCTCCAACCACTCTTCCTCCTCCGTCTCCGCCGCAGCTTCCTCCCTTCCCGCCGCCGTATCTCCTCCGCCGCCTTCTTCCGCCGCCGTGATCTCTCACTCCGTCGCGTCCTCCTCCTCCGCCGCCGAGATCCCTCAGCCTATGCCGGATACTCTCCCGCCGCCTCCTCCTCCGCCGCCGCTCCCTCTCCAGCGCGCTGCCACCATGCCGGAGATGAACGGTAGATCCGGTGGTCCGCCGGGGAGTGGACTCAACGGGACTATAATTGAGGAGGACGACGACGACGGAGATGATGACTCCGAGGTGGAGGAGAATCGTGACCGGTTGGTTAGGAAGTCGAAGAGCCGTGGCGGTAGCAGTAGAGGTAGGCCGATGATGGATGATCACCACCACCGTCAAGAAGCGCCTCCTCCTCCTCTTCCGCAATCCATGGCGGCGAATCAGAGAACGATTCCACCGCCACGTCAGCATCAGCAACAAGAGCATTTGGTGTATGATTACTTCTTTGCTAGTGAGAACATACCTGGAACCACTCTAGAGGACACTCCTCCTCCTCCTCCTCAGTCACAGGCCAAGCCTGCTCCTCCTCAGCCAGCTTCACCGTCCACGGAGGATGATGATGAAGTTGATGATGAGGAGGATGAGGAGGAGGAGGAGGAGGAGGAGGATGAGCCGGTGGTTGAACGGAAACCGCCGGTGGTTGAGGAAAGGCCGAAGAGAGTTGAGGAACCAAGTGTGGAGCTTGAGAAAGTTGCTAATTTTAGAGGGATGAAGAAGCCTATGGGCGGAGAGAGGAGGGGAGGGAGGTTTCCGGGGACGGTGGCGACTAACTTGGGGAATGTGTTCAATGAGGTTGATGATAATTTCTTGAAAGCTTCTGAAAGTGCTCATGAGGTTTCCAAGATGCTTGAAGCCACTAGGCTCCATTACCACTCTAATTTTGCTGATAATAGAGGTATAGTTAGTGATCCTTTCCTCTAATAAGATTGTATTATTAGCTAAAGATGATGTTTTTGATGTATTGTAGGGCATATTGATCACTCTGCTAGAGTGATGCGTGTTATTACATGGAACAGGTCGTTTAGAGGATTACCAAATGCTGATGTTGGGAAAGATGATTTTGATTTGGAAGAGAATGAAACTCATGCTACTGTTCTTGACAAGTTGTTAGCATGGGAGAAGAAGCTCTACGACGAAGTCAAGGTAAATATATATCAAACTTCTCTCCTAGTATGCTTGTGTTTGTCTCTTGAGGAATGATTCTTGCAGCTATGTTTAGTCCTCTTTGGTAATCTTAGCAAAGATGATGTATGTGTTAAGGCCTGCAGGTTCGATTAGAATGATTAGTTCGGTTCGGGTTATTTGGTTTGCGGTTAGTTTGGTAAGCACAGTATTGTGCCGAATTGAAACTGATTCGGGATTCAGATAGTTCGGTTAGTGAAAGTTCTACTGAAATTAAACGATACGGTTTGGTTTAATTTTGGGTGAAAATTTGGTTATTTCGGTTCTTTAAGTTCAGAATTTTGGTTTGGGTCGTATGGTTTGATTTTTTTTTTTTTTTTTTAACATGGAAAACCGAATTAACCGTGTTTATAGTCTACCGAATCTAACTGAACTTGAACCGAAACCCGAAAATTTCAGTTCAGTTTGGCAGATTCGGTTTGGATAAAATCCCAGCACTAATGTGTACATTGGAAGTCTGATTTTGGAATATACTTTTGTTGGATTCAGGCTGGTGAACTCATGAAAATCGAGTACCAAAGAAAGGTTGCTCATCTAAACCGGGTAAAGAAGCGAGGTGGCCACTCAGATTCACTAGAGAGAGCCAAAGCAGCAGTTAGTCAGCTGCATACAAGATACATAGTCGACATGCAATCCATGGACTCAACAGTCTCAGAGATCAACCGTCTCCGAGACGAACAACTCTACGTCAAGCTTCTTCACCTCGTCGAGGCGTAAGTGTATTGATAACATGTTTCTCATGATGTTTCAAACCATATGGTTCTGAGTTTTTTTTTTGTTTTTGTCACAGGATGGGGAAGATGTGGGAGATGATGCAAATGCATCACCAAAGACAAGCCGAGATCTCCAAAATTTTGAAATCACTAGACGTCTCACAAGCCGTGAAAGAAACAAACGATCATCACCACGAACGAACCATCCAGCTCTTGGCCGTGGTTCAAGAATGGCACACACAGTTTTGCAGGATGATAGACAATCAAAAGGTGTACATAAAATCACTCGGCGGGTGGCTGAAGCTGAATCTCATCCCTATAGAAAGCACACTCAAGGAGAAAGTATCATCACCTCCACGTGTTCCAAACCCCGCGATACAGAAGCTTCTCCACGTTTGGTACGACCGTTTAGACAAGATCCCTGACGAGATGGCGAGGACGGCGATAATCAACTTCGCGGCGGTTGTGAGCACGATAATGCAGCAGCAAGAGGAGGAGATGAAGCTGAGAGACAGATGTGAAGAGACGAGGAAAGAGTTGGGGAGGAAGATCAGACAGTTTGAGGATTGGTACCATAAGTATATGCAGAAGAGAGGGCCTGAGGATGTGAATGCTGATGGGTCTGAAGCTGATAATGAGCATAAAGATGAGGTTGTTGTGAGGCAGTTTAATGTTGAACAGATCAAGAAGAGGTTGGAGGAAGAGGAAGAGGCTTATCAAAGACAAAGCCATCAAGTTAGAGAGAAGTCATTGGCTAGTCTTAGAACTCGTCTTCCTGAGCTGTTTCAGGCAATGTCTGAGGTTGCGTATTCGTGTTCGGATATGTATAGAGCGGTTGCGTATGTGACTCAGAGGCAAAGCCAAAGTGAACGGCATCAGAAACCACCAAGCCAGAGCCAGGGACAAACGTCCGTAAAAACCGATGTAAGAGCTGAGTGATGTCTTTCTTTTTCTTTGGTCTGAATTTTTTCAGCACACACAAATATAGCTTATAGCATATAGTTATCATTGTTTTCTTTTATATTATGTTTTGGGTTTTTATAAGGTTTGTTACGTCATGAGTTATATATAGACTTGATTTTTAAGGAATTGTTTGCGAGTAATAAGAGTCTTTGTGAGATAGTGTTGCAGTTGTAATTGTGTACAGTGATAAAATCTTTGTAATGAGTATTTGTAAACTTATTACACAGTACACTTTTAGGTAGGTTTGGACATATTATCCGGAACCAAATAGACTGAGCCAGGATTTAACTTGGTTTTGGATAAGAAAAATATTGATGGAAATATTAACTATTTTTACATCAATTTTGAACAAACTGATACAAATTATTTGCATCACGAAAAACTAAGTCATTTTTGTAAGTGATGTAAAAGTTTTTTGTATCATTTATAACTAATGCGAATATAGAAAACAAGTGATTCAAACCAACCTTTTTTTGTAGTGAATAAGCCAATTAATTCATATATATATTTATTTGTTATTTGAACCAAATCAAAATTGGATATAAAATGACTAAAATTCAAAATATAGTATATATTCTAATATATTAGTAATATATATATTATAAACTATCAAATATTCAAAACTAAAATTATAAACTTCAAAGTAGTAGTTTAAATCATAAATAATGAAATATGCTAATGTTTTTGATATATTCGTATGTCCTCAACTAAAATTAATTTATGGGAAATTGCGTAACAAACGAATATCATATTAGAGTCAACAAAAATTCTAAATATTATAATCTGGTTTTTTTATTTTTTGTTAAAAATTGACTTTTAGCAAATGTAACACAACAAATATGCTGCTTCCATGACTTTGTAAAAACTCTCTACAAAGCTAAAAGTAACAATCATAAAGACAAAAATCAAAACCACAACAATAAGCTCCACAGTTTATGACACACACATTGACACTAAACAACATTCATTAGCACACAAAGCTAAATAAATGATCACCTGAAAACTTTAAAGGAATGGTTAGTGCAAGTAAACCCACCATCAACCATCAGATTATCACCACTCACATACCGCGACTCATCACTCGCCAGAAACAAAACCGCGTTCGCCACATCATCAACAGTCAACTCAACACCTTTCAGATTCGCGTTTGCAGCCGCGAAACTCCTGAAGCCCGCCACCACGCCTTCCGTCCTCTCATCCTCAGGCAAATGAGCCAACGCGAGGTTCGTCGCAACCGCGTAAGGCGAAACGCAGTTCACACGTATCCCATGCTGTCCTAACTCAGCCGCAACGCTCCTTGTCAAACCAAGAACCGCGTGCTTGGAGCCAACGTAAGCGTGCGGACCAACGCCTCCAACAACACCACCAACGCTGCATAAAGACACTATCGACCCTTTCTTGGCAGGGATCATCACACGCGCAGCGTGTTTCATCCCTAGGAAAGCTCCTTTCACGTTCACGTTAAACACCGTTTCGAACTCGCTTAAGCTGTTGTTACGGATGTCGGGACACGGTGCTCCACTTAGTCCCGCGTTGTTGATGAGTATGTCGAGGGTCCCGAAACGCTTGACCGTGAAGTCAACCGCGTTGCTGATGTCGTCTTCTAGTGTGACGTCACCGTGGATGAAACAAGCTGACTCTGCATCCGAGTTCGCTACAAGAGTTTTGAGTAGTTTGTCTCCGAGATCATCTTGAACATCGACGATGCAGACTTTAGCACCGTGCTTGTGGAAGAGACGAGCAATGCTCTCGCCTATCCCTGTGGCTCCTCCGGTTATCAATGCCACTTTACCCAGAAGCCTGTTTCAAAAAAGCACATGCTTGCTGAAGATGTTCAAATCAATCTAGCTTCAAAATCAATGTGCTATAAATTTTGATACATCAAAGTTTAGACAATTGGAAGAAAAATGCAGAAAATAATATAATAATAATAATAATAATAATAATAATAATAATAATAATAATAATAATAATAATAATAATAATAATAATAATAATAATAATAATAATAATAATAGACATTTTTTAAGAAATAATCGAGATCGAAAACAACACAGGTCAAAAGATTCGGCATGAGACAGAAGACAACAGAATCAGACAAAAACAGAACTGAGCAGATCTCAAATCTATTGTCCACCCGACCAAAAGACACGAGTGTTAGTGAAAATCCATGATCAAAGAGTGTTCAGAGAATATGTATGAGGAGCAGAGATGAAAGAAGAAAGTGAAAAGGTGATACCTTTGAGTAGGGAGAGAAGAATGTTGAATGTTTTCAGTTGACATGGTGATGATGATAGCTTCTGATCTTCTTTGTTCTTCTTAATCTACGCCGCTTTGAAACCCTGCTCAAGTGCTACTCTAATCTCTCTTTGTGGTTTTTAATTTTGATAAGCTTTGACACGTTTTGTACAAATCTGAATCTTAATTACACACACCCCCACAAGTCAAAGACCAAATCAGGAATCTAATCAAAAATCATTGACTACAAAAAGAAAGCCCATTTGTAGGCCCACTCGAAAGGAGATGAGAGAGATCGAATGCTCAAGCTACAAGAGAACCAAAGGAAAGAAAGCTCGACTTCTTCTTCTTCTAAACTTGTTGGATGTTGTTGTTCTCTACTCCAGAGTTGCGTTTCTTCTCAGCAACTGTACCTTTTTTTAATCATAAAAGCCAAAATCCACGTGCAGAAAACAACCGCACGGCCCCACCCCGCTTCGTCCATGTTCTGGTATGGGCCTTAAATTTTAAGCCCATTATGGAAAATGGCTTATCCAATGTTCAGTTTTCAATTTCCTTTTTAGTTTTAACTAAATTTTTGAGCCGTGTTTAAAAAAACGTGTATACTATTTTTGTTGTTTTATCTATAAATAGATTAAAAATCATTTGTTTTGATGATATAAAATATTATATGATTAAAATTAAGTTTCAATTATGCGAATATGAAAAAAGTTTTAAAACGTGCATATACTTTTTTGTTGCCGTAAAACCAAATATTATATAAATTTGTAACTATTATTATATGTCTATAATATTTAAGAGATGTTTTATTATTATTATTTCAGTTTGGTAAAATGTTTTCATTGAATTTTTATATTTGAGTTAGACTTATTGATCTATTAATAAATATTTGACTTGGATAAGAATAAATATTTTTGTACATAACATTTGATCACGAATTTGCGTTATTTGTAAGTTGTCGAAATCTGTTCGAAAATTAAAATTAGGTATCTATACTATTAAAAATTTCATTAAATTTATTTGTAAGTATATTAACTATCAAACTACATAAATATAGAACAAATTATTACTCATTTGTTTTCAAATTTTTACTAATAATATCTATTCTAATTTTTTTTAGACAAATTATTTATTATTAGAAATTTAAATTTTTTTAATCTATAAAGAAAAATATGTGAGAATACTATCATATTCTTAATAATTTCTTGCATTTTATTATTTATAACTTATCATAATAAATTTATTGGCATGAGTCAAAATTTAATAATATAGAGTACAAATATTTTATGTATACATTTGAAATCATTAATGATTTATATGATCATATTTATTTATTTTTCCAGTATTTTTTAATCAATATTTACTTTGCTATTATTATTTTTAGATTTTTATCACGAAAATATTTTGTAATATTGATTTGGAATAATATCCTAGTGAAATATTCTCAATTTTCACAAGAGATTGTATTCATGTATTAAGACTGACTAGCTGTTTTGCCCGCATTTGCGGGCCTAAATATTTTATAATTATTTTATCAATAAATTTTTTTACTAATCTATACTATTATTTGTACTTTTATTTAACAATTATTACATATATTTCTTTGTAATTTATGTTTACTATTAAAAATAGTTTTAAATCATTAAAAATAATTTTAAATCAAATAATATTTTTTCAATTATTTAAATTAAGAAGTTGAGTTGATTAATATTTAATTATGTATTTTCTATTGTTTTAATTATTAACTTTTTTATCAGAATATATTTTCAGATAACATCACAATATATATCGGAATTATCTATTTAAAAAATATATTATTTTGATTTTGGATAATTCTTATGATTATTATTAATTTTAGTTACTTATCTAATCAAAATCACTTAAATTTGTTATTATTTTGTATGTAATTTTAGATATTATTTTCATTAAGGGTAATATCGATATTAACCACTCTAACTTTTAACGTGGGAGCTCTGTTGCGAAAAATCACTTCGCAAATAATAGTATAAGATGTGCATTATTTTATTATTTTTGTAAGAATATTCAAAAATATTTTGAAGAAAATTAATCCATGAATCAAACCCATTAAATAGATATTGATTATATTTAATTATATAGTTAGGCCCAGAAAACAAAAAACAATAATGCCATTAATAAATATTATTCCAAATATTTGTTTATAGCATTAAGAATAATTTTAGAAAACGTAAATATTTCATAAAATAATGATCCCCCTTAATGACATTGATGATGGTTTTATTTGTTAGATCAAACCAATATTTTAGAATACGGTTTATACTGCGTCTACATGCCCATTTAAACAGAAAATCAGTTATATAAATTTTTAGATTTGATTTATGTAATTTAAATTGGTTTAAACGATTCAAGGATTCAGATAAATTGGTTTAAAAGATATAGATTAATTTAAATTTGTTTATATAACCAACAATAATACTATAAATCCATGTATCTTATTTCTTTATATATATTTTCATAATTTCATCAAAATAATTTTATAAATACACTAGAAACTAAAATATTTAATAAAAAGTAAAAAAATATAGTATCATTTTTTGTTAATGTTCAGGTCTCACCCCTAACCTTGTATAATAAAAAATAAGTAAAATCGTTTGTCATCTATAAAATAACTAGTTAACGCCTAACGATATTTTAGCATTGGATTCAACTCTTATTAGCTCATATAAATAGACTACTTAGAAAAATGAGATTAGGTTTATTTTTGTTCCCATTATTGGATTAATCATCTAACATCAATTTTTCTTTTTTGTGTTTAGAAGAAAAATAGGAATTATACAGCAATCAGTTACCATTTGTTTCTTTGTCTATAAAATGATCGCTACGGATTTGTAAAACTTTTGTGATCAAACAACATCGGTTTAATTATTTTTGCCGTGGAAACATGTATAATTAGGTCAATTATTTGCTGATATTTCATTAATATGATATTAACGTTTATACCAAAAAAAACTAACAACAATTCAATGAGTTCACTTTAAAGGAACACACAAGACAGTTTCTACGTTTGATAAGATCATGAATAATAAACTATAGTTTTATTACTTTTTTTTGCATAAAAGGCTAGTTTTTTATTACATGATGATGTGTTATTTGTGGAGGGATGAAGAAGAAGAAGGAATCCATTGATATTCATGATGATGATACCTACACTTGAAAGATCTTGGATGCTTCGACGGTGAACACACACACTTCTTCTTTCCACCGCCATCTTCACGGTGACCCACGTTGGCCACCACTTCTGTTGCCACCGTTACTTCTGCCGCCGGCATATTTTCGTGGAAGCTCTCCGGAGGAATAACAAGATGGAGAATCTTTTTGTAACACATCTTTGTTTCAAACTTCAAAATTGAAGATTTTGTGTGTGGTTTTTATCAGAAGAAGACTATAAATACTTACTAGTCACTCTTTTGAAACTTTAAAAAATTTAGTGGCATATTTATCCTTTCGGTATTGATGTGTCAGCGAAACAAAATTTTGGCAACGTCACACGTGGCTAATTAGGTTTATGTACATTACATCTTGAGTGTTGTACAAAACCATGAGGTCGGAAATTTTTTCCAGGGTATTACCTGATCTTTATATTTAATACGATTGTCAGGAATGAAAAATTCCAAATAGTTGCGAGTTTGATAATCACCGATTATTATTATAAAACCAAGAATATGAGCACGTGAAATGGTGGACCTAACTTTCTACATGAAACAAAAGGGTACGAGAAAGTTATATGATTGGAGAGGATAAGAGGTGGCCGGTGGGAGTGGGCCGATTACGATATCAACTTGTTCTCTCTTTTAACGTCTCTTTGTCACTCATCTTCTGTAGATAAACTTATCTTTTTGAAGTTGTATACATATCACACCAACAAAACTATATATTTACTCCTTTTTTTTCTTTTATAACGTATTTTACTTCTTTTTATCATAGTCTGGTTTTGTAATTCTACGTACATATTTAGTGGTAAATTCTTAACTTGAGTTCTTAAACATAAATGTATGAGTATTTTAGAATAACATAATTAAATTTTATACATAATTAAATAATAAAATTAGAAAATGTAAAGTGGAATTGTGTGAAAGAGAATAATTGCAAGAGTTTCCTTGCAAAGAAATGAATTTCATTTTGTTTCTTCCCTTTCTCCTATCTATAATAATAAAGTAAAGAAATCTGCCCCCACAGGCCACCACGTCAGCAAAGAGAATGGGGGGGTTTTGTGCCACGTCAGCCTCTCACAAAATGCTTTTCTCGGTTGTTTCATGCCTTTAATAAGTCTGGGCCAAGAATTTTCGAATGGGCCTTTAGAGAGCTGATGTGAAACCCAACTGTGTTTTAGGGTTCTTCTTTCTCACTCTCTCTTTCTGCGTCTCTCTCTACCAGCGCCGACGAAAAATGTGTCGTTCCCAATCCTGTAACGTTTTGGCTATTCATTATTTCGTGCTTAACTATGGGTTTCACCATGATTATCCCACTCCTCCGCTCATTCAATTCACCTCTTCGTCATTCAGTGTAAACGCTTAGAGCGTCCAGTATAAATATCTTACCTTACAGGCATGGAAAGAGCACCTCAAACAACAGCAACAAGAATCTTAGTATCTTTAGTTCTAACAGAAATTCCGCCAAATAACGGCTTCATACACTCTCCTTGCCGATCTCAGAGCGGGACGCTGCTGTAACACTCCGGAGGTTTGTCTACTGAGGTTTTTGGGAGGAGGGAAATATCAACAAACGCGGGGAACTGGTGAGTATTGAGATGTTGCTCATTGATGAGAATGTAAGAGTTTTTGTTTTTTGTGACCTCCTACAATTACGTTCACTCCAATTTTCATATATATTTTTAATGCCTTTCAAACAGTCAACGTTTATAGAAGGAAGTACTGGTGCGGTTCAACAGCTCAGATTCAGACAACAGCTCACTGGGGGGTCTGCTACACGCTAAGCGGGTTTGATGTCATCCAGTAGCAAGCCAAAATACCCCTTATCTGACTAGCCTCTCCATACGTTTGTTTCACTGATGATACTTCGTTGGAAAAACTAACACTGACTGTTAGGACCATACCTACGGAACTGTTCCGCTACCATATCACATGCGAGAGAACAAGTTGATCTCGAAGATAATGCCCCCAAGAAAGCACCCCTCGGATGAGTCTCCTCTTCGAACCGAATCAACCAGGTCTTCTCTTTGTCAATTAATCTCTAAGCGTATTTCAACTTTGTTGCAATCTATTTCCTTTGTTTTTAAAGACTCGGTGTTCTGCAACTCCGTTTAAACTTTTTTAATGAAAAAGAGTAACTGTCGTGGTTGTTTACTTCTTCTGTCAATCCAATACCTTTTTAGCAATAGTGAATGTCTTTATAGATTAAAAGTTTGGTTTGTTTGGTTTTGTGTTTCTTCTTAAACCAGTATTGCTTGGTTTTTGGTAATATTATGTTTAGCTTTCTGTTCCGTCTAGAGACAAGATTGTTGCTTAGCTTGATACTATTATTGTGCATATTGTATTTTCTTTTTCAGACATTGTATGTCTGTTTTGACATTTCTTTCTTCTGATTGTGAGTCTACAAGCTCATGAAACAAAGTAGTTGTTGATACTATTTGCATCTTTACGTCATCTGTTTCAGATTATACAAGCACTTGCAAGGCTTACAAACCATAATATTATTCAGATAATATGTAATATTATCCATAATCTATTGGAGTCCTTGCATCAATTACTTAAAATATTAGTAAGAGGCTGAGAACAATTAAAACATGATTCTGCTGCTACCACTCAGTTTACATGTGGGAGTTTGCTGACACACGAGCACCATCGATGCAACCATCCCAACAACCACTTAACTAGGCATGTAATGCCTATCTGATGCTCCTGTTAAGTCATAATGTCAATTACTCATAAGTAACATAAAAAGAAGAAACACTTCACTTAGTTTGTCTCATGCTAATTTCGTAATAGCTCAGAACAAATCTGATAATATAATACTTACCACCTCCAGACTTTTTTCTTTTTGAGGTGACATCAATGGATCAGAGTGAGAGAGAGCGCGTGAGAACCATCAGCAGGCGGCATACGGTAAAAGTCAGAAGAAACCAAGGCTCTATTGTGTCCAAGATTGAAGAGCATGGACAATAAGTTATGTTATTACAACAACTACAACAGAAACCAGCCTCACCATTTCTTCAAAGCCTATCATATATACTGGACTGTCTAAGGGACTATGAGGACTGTGCCCAAGGGTGCAGGACACTGCAAGAACAAATGTTCACCCTCTAATCACCGCCACATCACAAACACCTAGCTTCTAGAGGCTGCAAGTCTTGATCAGAGATTATAGACCAACACTGAGTTTTTGTTTAGAAGCTCATCAACAACATGCTAATCCCATGACACCCGTGATGAAGCTTCAAGAGACCAGAAAATCTCAAGTGGATAATCAAAAAAAGAAAAATAGACTTTCATAAAGTTTTAATTAATTTTGATTTTAGCAATTATTTTCTTCAAACTAAGTATGATTCAAAAAATAGATCACAACTATTCTATCTTGAATGCACATTTTGGAAAAATAAATGCTAATATATTACGTAAATAAATTTATTTTTATTTTTAAAACAAAATCAATGACCCATGAGTTAATTATACAATTAATTATCTTCATATCTTTGAGAAACATTTTTATTCCTAAAATGATATGGGAAATATCTTAAACTTCTATAATGTCATTAAAATATATATATATATATATATATATATATATATTAGATTGTCACATTTATATAATCATAACTAAAATAACTAAAAGAAATATTATAAAAATCTAAGTCTATTTCTCTCTGTTCTATCTTCTTAGTCATTTAACCATTTGTTTATTTATATCACAATCTTGCTTCTAAACATTTGAGATCAATGGAAAGCACGTCTTATGCTTCCTCTTTCCAACAATCTTACTTCTAAACAAGGAGCACGCCTAATAACTTGATTAGTCTCCCATACATACTCATAATATACATATCAGGCATATTTATGCTAAACTACATCAAATATACGTTCGTATGAGCAGAAACATCAAACATACAATGGTAATTAAAGTGATTACTAGGTGTTTTGCCCGCACTTGCGGGCATAATTTTCTTATGAATATTTATTATTTGATATTTCATTAATTTAAAAATCAGCATAATAAGTTATTATTTATTTTTTCAAAAAGTAAAAATCAGACATCAAATAATTATCAATGACAAAACTCAAACATCAGAAATATTTTAAAGAATAGATTTCTATAATTATAATATTTATATCTTATTTTTAAATTTTATAATAGAAAAACATATATTCAAGATAACAATATAATGCATAAGTTATTTATTTTCTAAAAATATAATATGATAAAAAAATTAACTATATAATAATTATATAAAATGCTAGAAATTATGACATTAATTAAAATTACCTAAAATCATGGAGTGATGATTTATATTTATTTAATAATAAATAATTTACGATTTTACATTTAAATTATATAATATAAAAAAATATTTTCAAGATAATAACATAATACATAAGAATTACCTTATTTTCTAGAAGTATAATATTATTAGTGTAAATTTAATTTAATTATAGAATAAATACAAATTTTTAGATCTTAATTTTAATTTCTAATAGAGAAAATATATATTCAAGACAGCAACTTAATACACAAGAAATATCTTATTTTCTAAGAATCTGATACTATTAGTATATTTTTTAATATATAATAAAGTATATTTAAAATTATATAAATTATGATAAATTATCAAAATTACCTAAAATCATGGAAAATATGAAAAATCAGCAAATATCAAATTCACTTCTTAAATAATATTATAGATTTTTTAAATGTTAATTTTAAATTTTATAATAGAAAAATATTTTTTAAACATAACAACATAATACATAAGAATTAAATTATTTTCTAAAATATCATATTATTAATAGAAATTTTTTTTAATTATATAATCAATAATAAACAAAATTATAGAAATTCTGATAAATGATCAAAATTACCTAGGATTTTGGAGACAAATCAACAAATTCACTTTTCAAATAACTGTTTTGATGATTTATATATAATTATTAATAATATAATTTTTATATCTTAATTTTAAGTTTTATAATAGAAAAATTTATTTTCAGCATAACAACATAATCCATAATAATTATCTTATTTTAGAAAAATATTAAATTATTAATATAAATTAATTTTAGATAAATATAATAGTTTTTATATCTTAATTTAAAATTTTTGATTTATATATAAAAATATATTTCAAGATAATAACATAACTCACAAGAATTATCTTATTTACTAAATATTTGATAAATAAACAATATTACCTAAACTTATGGACAACATGACAACTAAGCAAATTTACTTCTTAAATAATAGTATAGATTCTATCAGAATGTCCAAATTATAAAACCATTTTGTCTATCATTTCAGCTCAACTAAATTTTCATTGAACAATTTCTAAAATATAAATAAAATATTTCTCAAGATTTGAAATATAACAGAACTAAAATAATCCATAAATTTAAGTAGGAGATTTACTCTTAGTGCATATATAGAAGAGTAAAATAGTATTATTTAAAAAAAAAATATGTTGTGTTAAATGGTGAAAGTATAATATGATTCAAATATTTTAGTCTCGATCCTAAATTATGATCTCCCTGAAATTGGAATATGTTGTCGGAAAAAAATTTCTGTCAAATGAAAACAAAACCATATTTGAGTCTCGATTTTAATGCATTTTTGTTGTATTGTAGTGTTTTAGATTAATGTACCCGTTATCAATAGTATTTACTTTGTTTCTATTTCATTCAAAATTCATTGTATATCTTTCCAATATTTAGGAACATAATATCCAATTATTAAAAATCCGGTCAAAGTAACAAAGATTATTAAAAGGGTCAAAGATCAATTTACGTGAAAGGTTAAATATTTTTGTATTGCTATTTTAAAATAATCTAAAACAATGAATGCATAAATAGAAAAAAATATGTCTTTATATGATTGATAATTTTTATTATTAAAACACCAAAATATTGTTTGAAAATTACTAAAATTTATATCATTGTATAAAAATCCGGCGCGTAGCGCCGGCAAACCCCTAGTTGTTATATATTTTAATACTTTTTGGGAAGAAATTCATATAGAACCATATTGGTGTGGATGCTCTAAGAGCATTATTATTGGGATTTCTCTCAAAAGAATAATGCGTAAGTTCCATTAAAACATAAAAACAAGTTACCAAAGGTGTAATTGCAGGATCGTTTGATGTAGGTTTTTGACACTGTTTGCGAGCTCCACTGATACGTGGTAATCAGAAATTAGTGTTTTTTAATTTTTTTTTAAACAGAGAAAAAAAATTAAAAAAATCCAAAATGGGATTTAGGGATAAAGATGCTCTAATAATATTTCGTTCAATATTTTGTGATTTACCACTAGAAGCGTTTATTCATTAAACTTTCGAAAGCTAACATTCAGACTCTTAGGCTGATTTACTCACTATAGTAAGATTTTTGTTTCAAAAATGAAAAAAAATGTAGCGAGAAGATGTAGGATTTACAAAGTTTTTTTTATTGTTTACTTTGTTTTTTTTTTTGGGACTAAAGACATGTTTGTTTTTTGTGTTTAAGACGTGATGTTTTTAACCTTATCTCAAGATTTAAAGTTGCAGTTAGGGAAATAAATATAAATGAATAAGAATATGATTTTAAAAGTTTATTAAACAATATGAAAATAAATCTAAATGAATAAAAATATGACTCAGTAATTTTATCATTTTGGAAAATACTTAAAGAAATTGGACCAGAAACTAAGTGTTTAATCAAAGAAAAATTCAAAAGAAAATCTTCTGATACGAAAGAGAATGAAAAAGAAATAATCTTAATTAAATAAATTCCAGTAAAATAATTTGAAATAAAAACCTCAAAGTAGAAAGGCTCCACAAATAACAACCACCATATAAAGACTACAATCGATGAACATTCCACGTAGAGCTTGATACACAACAACTCCTCTTTCAAGAAGCTTCTCTGCATCAGACCAATTTTCACCACTACTACCATCTTTACTTTTAACTTCTTCTTCCATTTCATTACTCAATCCTCCTCCAGAGGCTTCCACGGTGAGATGAGACATTACTATAGCACAATTTGTAAGCAGAAGCAACCAAAGCGGTCTCAAAGCTAAGATAGTGTCTGATCTTAAAATGTTTAACTTCGGGAGTAAAATCACGAACGCAGCTATTGTGAGGGAGCTTATACTCCGACTTCTTTCTGAGCTTATGATGCTAGCATTGAGTTTCTTGGAGCTGAAGAAAGTTATAGGTCGTTGACTTTGACTCTTTACTGATCTTATTTCTTCTGGTTTTGTTAGTTCACTTTCAATGGGTTTGTGAATAGTGGTTGAGAGTTTTGGTTCTTCTTTTGGCATTACTACCTCTGCACTCATCATGAGTATAAATTAGGGACAATAACCATTAATCAGTTTAGCTATTTTTAAACAAAAATGTGTTATGAGCCTGACATCTAAAATAATTAGAAAAACATGAAACAATTATTCGTTTCCTATTAGTTTTAAGGTTTAATTACACGAGCTTTAAACATGGTGACATTCTAAGAGAGTCCACTTGACATGATTTGGCTATTGTTGATCCAGTAGTAAGAGTCAATTCGAGTTTCTTTGCACTTTGACAATCAATAGAGTATACAGCATTACAGCACATAAACAAACACATTCATAACTAATGCATGGTGTTTAAATTTCTATAACCGTAACAAAATGCAGTGTGTAAAATGCAAGTTAAGGTTTTTTTTTTATGTTTGAGATTAAAAATTACAAATTGAAACAACAGCATTATAATTTCACTGATTACAAAAAAAAGTTGGTGGAAGAATAAAACATGTAAACGTAATACACAAGAAGAGGCATCATACAAAGAATACAACAAGATCGCAAATGCAGTTATAGTTTGTGTACCTTTGAATTGATACTTAAGAGATGGGCTTTCTTGAATCTGACGGTGCTCAGATTGAGGTTGTGGCATGAAAGATTCACTGTATGTACGTTGGTGAGAAGTTGATGATGAGGAAGAAAACGATGGCGAGGAAGGGTCAATATTTTGTAATTGGCCTGTGATTAGAGCTAGGCGATCTGATCCTCTTTCCATGATTCTTCTTCTCCTTTCTTCCCTATCCATCACCATACTGTCAAAGAAGAATATCAAAACAGATGATCAAATAAAAGAGTTGCCAAAATTTAGAGCAAGAAACTTGTGTTATATGTTTAGCTTTTCAAACTCTCCAAATTTAAAGTTGTTAAAGTAGAAAGAAAGCTAAAGAATAGTTCTCTTAAGTCTAAATTTAGAATGTACAAAGATGAGTTCTTCCCTATTTTAACATAATAATAAATCTGATACTCAAAAAAGGATAGGAGATTAAAAAGAAGAAAAGCATTCATTATTCTTCACCAACATCATACTTTAAGCTGTAATATGAAACATATTGTTTTGGTTTCTTACGCATTTTCCTTACAGTGTTTATGGAATGCTTGCTGGGTGTGTTGCATTTTTTTTTTGCTTATATCCAGTTTGACACAGTTGCAAGGATGACAGAGGAGATCACTTTAATGCATACTGTTGCAGTATCATCTTTTAAGTCTTTAAAATAATTTATAAGCCTTTATAGCTTCTACATTTTTTTCGTCAGTTCTAAATTATTCATTAACATATACAAGTTATGCAGTTTTCTATAATTTTAAAGTATCTTACAAAAACATATAAACATGTATACTATATGCTTCTCATCATTGTCACTGATTCAGCGGCTTGTATCCCCTGAAGCAAAGGAGTCTTACACTCTCTGTTCGTTGCGTATAGTCTCAATTCCGCCTTTTGCAATCTTGGTCTTTTTTGATAGAACACATTCTTTATCTTGTCGATTTGATGTGTAACTGTTGACCAAAAAAAAAACAAGAAGAAAAAAAATAGAATGTTAATAATAAGGATATCCAAAGCATAGTTTTGCAAATCCCATATTCATTTTTCAACCAAACTGGAGTCAAAAATAGTTTGTAGACAAAAAATAAAATAAAATGCAATTGGTTGAGTATCAGTATTACTATTGACATTTAATATCTTTACACAACCCTAGCTTTTTTTTTTAATTTTAATTTGAGAGGAAGACTCCCTCGGTCTCGAAATACTGATCATTATCAGTTGGCAGATTATGGTGGAAAAATAAAGTTTTTGTGGGAAAAGCATGTGCATACTAAGAATGGTCAAAACACAACATTAGTTTGGTGTACTTCATTTGAAAGACACCAAAAATCGGAGATATGTGGAACAGTTGAATGGTGTCTTGTTGTATTTACATGTACTAAGAAAGGTGATTTAATGCATGTTATTGCTACTATTGCTTGATGAATGACTTGAATTAGGCTTCATTCACCATCAAATGAGTCCTTAATATTTTATGCAAGTATGATATTTTTGTTTTGAATTTTTGTATTATTATATTAGAGTTTTCTGCAAAAAGGAAAAAAACTCATTTTACAAATGTATCCTCAATTCACAGAAAATACACTAAATATTAATATGAAATAATTTTTTACATTTTAGCATATATGCTGTTTAAACTATTATAATTCTTGTGTGATCTAAGATTGGCTCAACACTTATATAAGTTTTATGGAATATTTTTCATTTTTTAATATTATATTTTCCAAAAAAAATTACTAATATTTTCTTATAAATTGCTTATAAATAATATTTTTGTTCTAACGACCAAAATATATTCTTTGTTTAATTTAGACCTCGTATTACACACTTAAAATCTGTATTCTATGTTGGCTTAGCAAGCCAAAGGATTGGTATGTGCTCACCAAGAAACTTAACCTTGCAAATGTCCACTAAGTTGGTAAATTACGGTGGTTACTGATTGTTCACAATCTTGTCGCTAAATGTAGAGTGCATTACATATTAAGGCAGTTTTTGAGTTTCTTTTACATGGAGAGTCACTTTAGGAAGGAGAGACACATTCACAGATTCCTAGGTTGTTTCTGGAATAAAGTGTCTTTTTTTGTTTGAAGATGAGTTACGAGTTAGTAAGATGAAAATATCAATGTTTTAGTTTACTTTTGTTAGAGGAGTTAGGTAGTATATGTGATGACCCCATTATATTTAATACTTAATTATTTAGTTTTTTAATATGTTGAAAAGATATAATCTATGAAAACAAAAACTGTATATTCTTTTATGTTTATTTTGATATCCATATATATATATACTTTAATATTTTTATGAAATTTGAAATTTATTAGAAAAGATGTTGTGGACAAAAGAATTGTGGATTGGTAAAAAATGTTGTGGACGGAAAAGTTATAGATTACTAAAAAAATATTGTGGACATTTTGGTGATGACATGTTAGCGTTGATATGTTTTGTGTGGAGCTTGTATTGTAGATTTAGTGTGGACATATTTTGTGGATGGGTTCATGTTTTTGTGGACGGGTTCATCTTAGATAATTTGATTAGTCAACACCAACCTCTTTTTCCGGCAACTCCATCTCCACAACAACAAGCACGGTGATTCTTTGAAATAGTTTTTTTACATATCCTTTATACGTTGTTTATAATATTTTGTACACACAAAAATTAGAATATGTGCACAAGATATATTTTGTACACACAAAAATTAGAATATGTGCACAAGATATGTTTAGGTAAAAACATTGTGGATAGATGCTTGTGGACTATGGAGAAATTCATGTGAACAGATTTTTATTAAGTATGAGTTGGTTTAGTTAATATGTATTGTAATCTAGGTTTTGTCCTTAGAATTTAAGTGTTCTTTAAACATAAGCTAAAATGCATATTTAGAAATTAGAAAAGCAATTTGGGATTTCGTGTTCAGTTAAGAATAACCAAAGAATGTAAGGATTAAACGGCACATTTAAATATTTTGGGGTCAATACGAGAAGAAATCTGAAAAATTGGAAAGTATTGGGAAAATCACGAACAATTTAAAATATAAGGACCAAGGTTGCAAATATGGAGAAATTGGTCTGGAGAAGATTGATCGAACTCTCCTAGTCGGATCGATTGATTCAGCCATCCACGAAGATCTTGAGCTTGGAATCCATGGCGTGGCTCACCGGCGTTGTGGAGGAGGAGGAGCTGGAGCCCGACGACGCCATGGGCCACTTGGAAGCAATATCCCGACGCCATCTTCCTCTTCCACACGACGAGAGCTCGCCATATGCCGATCTCTCTCCAAATACGGATCATCCTCGTAATTCTCTTTATCTGATACAACCACTATATCTCCGCCGTTCTTCACCCTAAGCTTTGCCTTGTATCTCAAAAGCCTTTCCAGTTTCTTGTATCCTCTTCACATCCACCAGTATCTAATGCCATAACATACACAAACTTTCTCTCCGATCAACATGTATGTTTATTTATTTTTTGTATTTAATATATTAAAAGAAAGATATTTATAAACAAATTAATTAATTCAAGAAAGAGAGAGGCTTTGGTTGGGACATAACCAATAATGAAAGAATTAAGACAAATAAAGCAACAAGTATCTCATAATGGGAGAAGGATAAAATAGACAAATAAACACTAAAAAGTATATCTCAAGCACAATGTGCCTTAAGGTGTAATTTACAAGTCAAAATTTGACTTACAATGTTATTTTTTCCTAAATTTATATGGTGCACAGAGATTGCATTACAAACACGAGAAGAAAATATGTATGGTGACATAGTCACTTCGAATGAAGCACATCATGTCACGAATGCCTGGGATATGGAGATTAATAACTGTTCGGTTGTAGAAATTTAAGCATGTTCCGTACGTAAGTCCATGCTTATTTTTAAGTATTTATTACTGCTTCGTTATAATTTAATATAAGTATATGATAAAGGTAACGAAATAAATGGTATATTAATTATATTATAAGAAAATAATGAAATAAAAGGTGTATGCATTGCATTATATGATGTCTCTGTTAAATTATGCACTATTAATTTCACCAACTTTAGCAAATTTTGAGACATCATATTTGCTGTTACATCCATCTACTGCACTCAACACTTTCCTCATTTAAAAGAGTACAAAGCAAAAGAAAAAAGAAAAATGTACGTACATATATGTTCTATCAAATCCCATTGTTATGTTATTGTAGACTTTAGTCGGGGGTAATATATCATTTAAATGTATTATCTAGATTCTTATAAAACATGTGAATATTAGATGTTTTATCTGCACATGCAGACATAATTTTCTTACAAATACTTATCAGTTTATGTTTTTTTAACTAAAAAACAATATAATAAATTATGATTATATTTACAAATTAATTATAAATAATAACATTCACATAGAAGAAATTTTTTTAAAATATATTTATACAAATGTTTTCTTCTATTTATATTTAATTATAATTTTATATTATAATTTTTTGTTTCTATAATAGAAAATTTTATTTTCAAGATAAAATATATAAGAAGTATCTTATTTTCTAAAAATCTCTATAATATTATTTGAGAAGTCACTTTCTTAGGTGTCGCACTCACGTTAACTTTCACACTGGTTGATTATTATGATACCCCTACTGAATTAAAAATATATTTAAATATTATTATTTCCTTTTTAAAATCTTCCAAATAACAATATAAAAATGAAATATTTATAAAATTTACAAAACTATTTAAAACGAAAAAAATAAGTATAGATAATATGGTTTCATAAAAAAGGAAAGTTTACAAAATAGTAATATTTAACTTAAATATATTTTTAAATAGCATAAATTATACTTTTTAAGTAATTATACTTTATATCTATATCTTCTTAGATGAAAAAAATTTCTATATAATGTGTTTTCATATTTCATATAAATAATCTTGATATTAGAAAAAGAAATATTTTTTCTTTAAAAAATAATATTATTATTTCCTTTTTAAAATCTTCCAAATCTCTATAATATTATTTGAGAAGTCACTTTCTTAGCTGTCACACTCACGTTAACTTTCACACTGGTTGATTACTATGATACCCCTAATGAATTAAAAAGATATTTAAATATTATTATTTCCTTTTTAAAATCTTCCAAATAACAATATAAAAAAGAAATATTTATAAAATTTACAAAACTATTTAAAACGAAAAAAATAAGTATAGATAATATGGTTTCATAAAAAAAGAAAGTTTACAAAATAGTAATATTTAACTTAAATATATTTTTAAATAGCATAAATTATACTTTTTAAGTAATTATACTTTATATCTATATCTTCTTAGATGAAAAAAATTTCTATATAATGTGTTTTCATATACAAATTTCATATAAATAATCTTGATATTAGAAAAAGAAATATTTTTTCTTTAATAAATAATATTATTATTTCCTTTTTAAAATCTTCCAAATAAAAATATAAAACAAAAAGGAAATATTTATAAAATTTACAAAACTATTTAAAAACGAAAAAAATAAGTATATATATAATATGGTTTCATAAAAAAAGGAAAGTTTACAAAATAGTAATATTTAACTTAAATATATTTTTAAATAGCATAAATTATAGTTTTTAAGTAATTATACTTTATATCTATATCTTCTTAGATGAAAAAGATTTTGTATATAATGTGTTTCATTTACAAATTTCATACAAATAATCTTGATATTAGAAAAAGAAATATTTTTTCTTTAAAAAAATAATTTCAACAATAAAATATATATTTTCAAAGTAATTAGTTTTTGTATATATCTATCTATTTTATTAGATGATTACATAAATAATTAAGTAACATTAACTGATATATGTTTAATTGACAAAAAAAATAAGTATATTTATTTGATTATAATATTGATATGTGTTCATAAGCTTCCAAAAATTTATTATTACTTATATATGTAATTAAAAATCAGACACTTTAGTTTTTATTTTTTCGTTCTAAGCACAAAAAATCTTAAAATACATAATCTTAATAAGATATTCTTATATTTCTAAGATAACAACCAAAATAAATGTATATATAACAATTAATAAAAAAGATTATAGTTGAATTCAGAGAAATAGATAGAATCCAATATATATATATATATATATATATATATATATATATATATATCCAAATGATAAAACTGACTAAATATAATATATATAAAATTATATATAACTAAAATAATATAATATTATTAATATAAATTATACATAAAAACTATAAACTAATATAAAAGTTAAAGTAAATATCAATCAATTATTATAATATATTTATTTTATAAATATTTATGCCCGTGCATGAGCACGAAAAAATCACCTAGTATAACATTATTAAAAGACCATCATTTTTATTATAGTTCAAAATATATATGACATTATTAAAAACATGACAAGTAAGTAAAACTAGGTGATTTTCCCGTGCTCATGCACGGGCATGTGTATTTATAAAATAAATGTACAATAATAATTGATTGATATTTTTTTAATTTCTAAATTAATTTATAATTTGTATGTCTAATTTATATTATAATATTATATTACTTTAATTATATAATATTATATTACTTTAATTATATATATAATTGTTCATATGTTATATGTGGTCTGTTTTATTGTTTTTACGGTCGATTTAGTTATCATTTAGATATATTGGATTCTATATATTTCTCTGAATTCAACTATAATCTTTTATATTTTAAATATATTAAATTTTTGATTAATTGTATTATTTGCATTTATGCTAGTTGTTATCTTAGAAATATAAGTATATTTAGTAAGATTATATATAACTTAAGATTTTTTTGTGCTTAGAAGGAAAAATAAAAACTAAAGTGTCTGATTCTAAATTACATACATAAGTAACTAATGAATTTTTAGAAGCTTTTGAACACATATCAATATGTACAATAATTAAAATATTTTATAAATTCTAAATAAATTTATGCTTTAGATTGATTGGATGGTAAACTGAAATTTATTTTAAATAATTTTTAAAATAAGGATTCTGATTTGCTTAAGTATTTTGACTATGGTTATATTAAGTTTCACAAACATAAAAACAGAAAATTGAAAATCAAAAGATTTATTAAGAAAACAGATAATTTTAACTATTAAAATATAATATCTCTACCTCGTTAAATTATACAGTGTTATGGTATTTTAAAATAATTGTAGTTATTTTCTTCTTTTATGTTTGTGAAACTTAATATAACAATAATCAAAATACTTAAGTAAATTAGAATCCTTATTCTTAAAACATATAATTTTAACTATTAAAATATAATATATCTACCTCGTTAAATTATATAGTGTTATGATATTTTAAAATAATTGTAGTTACTTGATCAAAATATGTTTACTATTAAATTGTTTTTAGTTTTATTTTTATTATCTCTTAAAATAGTCAGTAAAAAGTGATTGTTTTTGAGAAATTATACTATATAAGTAAAATAGAATTTATATTTTACACTAATTGTAAGATATTATAGTCAAATAAATATACTAAAAAAATAATTTCAATAATACTAATTATAAAAAATGTCAATTAAACATATATCAGTTTATGTTAGTTGATTATTTTATGTAATCATCTAATAAAATAGATAAATGTATACAAAAATAGTTATTTTGAAATATATATATTTTATTGTTTAAAATATATATATCAGCAATATTTTTTTGTGTGATTTTTTTATATGAAATCACATTATATACAGATATTATTTTTTTTATCTAAGAAGATATAGATATAAAGTATTTTATTACTTCAAATGTATATTTTATGTTATTTAAAATATATTTAAATTAAATATTACTATTTTGTGAACTTTCCTTTTTTTATTAAACCATATTATATATACTTATATTTTTGTTTTTAAATAGTTTTGTAAATTTTATAAATGTTTCCTTTTTATTTTATATTGTTATTTGAAATTTTTTAAAAAGGAAATAATATTTAATTGTATTTTAATTCATTAGGGGTATCATAGTAATCAACCAGCGTGAAAATTAACGTAAGCGCGACACCTAAGAAAGTGACTTCTCAAATAATATTATAGAGATTATCTAAATCATGAAAAATTTATAAATCAGCAAATTCACTTAAATTTTTAACAGAAAATATAATTTCAAGTTAATAAAATAATACATAAGATTTATCGTATTTTCTAAAATATGATTAATATAAATTTGTTTTATTATATAATAAATTATATATGAAATTATGAAAACATGAAAAATAAAAAAATTAACTAAATCATGGAAAAGTTGACAAAATCAATATTGCTTGATTTATATTTGATTATAACCTTATATCTTAATTTTTAGAATAAAATATAATTTGTCAAGATAATAATATAATATAGAAGAATTATCTTATTTAAAAAATATAATATTATTAATATAAATTCGTTTTATCATACAATAAATTATATATAAAATTATTAAAAATATGACAAATAAACAAAATTACCTAAAATCATGAAGAACTTGACAAATAAACAAATTTACTTTTTAAATAAGAATTTGACAAATAAGCAAATTTACTTTTTAAATAATAGTATAGATTTGGTAACTGTTTAGATTTTTTTATTATCAGAAATTACATCCAATATAAAAACAAAAACCCAAATTCACGTACTAACCAAAATCACATTTCTCTCATTTTTTCTCATCCTATCTCTGAATTTTTTGTTATTTCACAAATAACCTTTTTTTTTTTTTTGTGTTTGACTAAGTTGATTAATGAGTTATATAATAGGCCTTTAAGAAAGAGGAAGGCCCAACCTACAGTGGCAATATCGTAAATTGCCTACTCAGTCGTCCTTATTTCTTAAGCAAAAATGTCCTTTAATCTCTCTCTTTCTGTTAGCAGTACACAGACGAAGCTAACATCGTTCGTTCTTCGATCCGCGATTCAGAGATTTAAGGCGACAATACGAGAGATCCGAAGGGCGCAACGGCCTTTCTTCCGCTGCTTAATCTGTAATCATGGTGAGTAATGACGATCGATCTCTCTTTCATCCTCTTCAGATCTCGAGTGAATCAATCCGCTACGATTCGAGATCTCGCTTTCATCTTTGATTTAAGCGTGTAATTTGAGTCGCAGATCGAATATTCCGATTCGTTTTGTATAATCTGAAATGGAGTGTATTTTTTTTTGAATGATCTGTAGTTTATATATTTACGATCTAGTGCTGACTACTGCTTTCTTTCTTTTTGTTGAAAACAGCCTCTCAGACTCGAGATTAAGGTATTTGACAACTTTCTTTTTTTTTTAAGATCATTCCTTCTGGTTTTGTGATCCACTATGTGTTTTAGTAATTTGTTTTTTTTTTTCTGGATCAGAAAAAGTTAGCTCAAAGGTCTGAGAGAGTGAAATCTGTGGATCTGCATCCCACTGAACCATGGTAATTTTCAAGCTTTTCATTTTTATAGTTTTTGTTGTTTTTACATTTATTCACTGCTACTCATGATTGGAACCAGATTAATATCACACTTTATTTCCTGCAGGATTTTAGCAAGTTTGTATTCTGGAACCTTGTGCATTTGGAACTACCAGACACAGGTGTGTGTGTGTGAATCACTTGATTGTATTTATCTGTTTTTCAGCGAACAGTTTGTGAACTTCTGTATACTATGCGGTTTTGCAGTGTTATGATAGATTTTTCTTTTACTGTTTCTTATGATTCTTCAAACTATTCCTATCTGATGAATGATGATCCTCAGGTGATGGCAAAATCTTTCGAGGTGACCGATTTACCAGGTATTTACATTTCGGTCTTTTGCTTCTTTAACTATAGCGTTTTGAGTTTTACTTCTTTCTTGTTGTATGTACTTGTTTAGTTTGTTATTTTACTTAGCTCTTGTATTATGACTTTGCAGTTCGGTCAGCCAAGTTTATTGCACGAAAGCAGTGGGTTGTGGCTGGAGCTGATGATCTGTATATCCGTGTGTACAATTACAATACCATGGACAAGGTTAAAGTGTTTGAGGCTCATTCAGACTACATCAGATGTGTGGCTGTTCATCCAACCCTTCCATATGTTCTGTCATCTTCTGATGATATGCTCATTAAGCTTTGGGACTGGGAAAAGGGTTGGGCGTGCACTCAGATATTCGAGGGACACTCGCACTATGTGATGCAAGTCACATTTAATCCAAAAGACACCAACACTTTTGCCAGTGCATCACTTGATCGTACTATAAAGGTTTTGAAATGGTCTATTCTTGTAATTTGATTGTGGCCTAGTCCGGATGCTTCTCAAAAGTGTTAGCTCATTCACTCTTTGTTTACATGCTTGTTCATCTTCAGATCTGGAATCTTGGTTCTCCAGACCCAAATTTTACATTGGATGCCCATCAGAAAGGAGTCAATTGTGTGGATTATTTCACTGGTGGTGACAAGCCCTATCTAATTACCGGTTCTGATGATCACACTGCTAAGGTCTGCTTCATGTTCACTTCTCTGTTAGATGCTA
>CAKOAT010694042.1:13299-36420 GCA_932364175.1 Eruca vesicaria subsp. sativa | reverse complement strand
TGTGTTCTCACTTCACAGGGTTGTTATCGGATATGATGAAGGAACCATCATGGTTAAACTGGGACGAGAAGTTCCTGTTGCTAGCATGGACAATACTGGAAAAATCATATGGGCTAAGCATAATGAAATTCAAACTGCGAACATCAAAAGTATTGGTGCAGATTACGAGGTATACGCCGTACTTGTTTCTCTTATACTGTGCTAGAGGATGATCTATTTGTTTATTTGTTTGCCTGATGGTATTCTGCTTTTCTTCTCTACCTTAGGTTACTGATGGAGAGAGGTTGCCCTTGGCTGTTAAAGAGCTGGGAACCTGTGATCTATATCCACAAGTGAGTGCTATTATATAGTTTATTTGGGCAAATAAAAAATCTGCACTCGGTCCAATGATTTCATGATGTTTTGGCCATCGTCAAGCCGTGAATATATATCTGTTCTTGACTTATTTGTGTCTCTTATCTGGATATTCTGAATCTCAGAGCTTGAAGCACAATCCGAATGGGAGATTTGTCGTAGTTTGTGGAGACGGGGAGTATATAATCTATACGGCTTTGGCTTGGAGAAATAGGTCATTTGGTTCTGGACTGGAATTCGTCTGGTCGTCTGAGGGTGAGTGTGCGGTTAGAGAAAGCTCATCAAAGATTAAGACATTTAGCAAAAATTTCCAGGTTCGTATTTGCCTTCTGCTTGCTCTAAGATATTCTGTTAGAGCATGGTTATTATTTTTACTTGTCTAGGAGATCACTATTTTCGGATCTCGCTCATTCGCAAAAGATGATTTCAGGAAAAGAGGAGTATCCGCCCTACTTTCTCAGCTGAGAAGATCTTTGGAGGAACCTTGTTAGCTATGTGTTCAAATGATTTCATCTGCTTTTATGATTGGGCTGAATGTAGGCTTATTCAACGTATTGACGTCACTGTAAAGGTATCCCAGATAACTGCTCAGTTTGTTGTGAGAAGTTTACTTCAAGACATTTGATATAGTTGAAGCTAATGTCCTTACCATTAGTTGGAGGTTGTCCTCGTTTGTTTCTTCTCTAATTCTTACTGTTCCCATGTAACGTTTGCAGAATCTTTATTGGGCTGACAGTGGTGACTTAGTAGCCATTGCTAGCGACACGTCATTCTACATCTTGAAGTACAACGTGAGGATCCTATCCAACGAACACTTTTATTCTGTGAATTTCGCTATGTCATTCTTGGCTATTCAAGTGCTTACTACGGTGTTCCTGTTTTACAGCGCGACTTAGTTTCCTCACATTTCGATAGTGGAAGATCTACTGAGGAAGAAGGTGTCGAGGATGCTTTTGAGGTTCTTCATGAGAATGATGAACGTGTTAGGACAGGTCTATGGGTTGGTGACTGTTTCATTTACAACAACTCTTCTTCAAAGCTTAACTATTGTGTCGGAGGCGAGGTATAATGCATATCTCTTGGTTACTTTAGTTTGACCATTGTTATGAAAATTGTTTTGATTATAATTGCTAACATCTTAATACTTAGGTAACCACAATGTATCATTTGGACCGGCCAATGTATTTGTTGGGATATCTTGCAAGTCAAAGTCGGGTCTTCTTGGTAGACAAAGAATTCAAGTAAGTGCCTTAATTTGGTATGTTTATTTCAGATTGGATTAGACTTTTCTGAGGTCTCTTCTCCTGTTTTTTTTTGTGGGGATGCAGTGTAATAGGATACACCTTACTGCTAAGCCTGATTGAGTACAAGACTCTTGTGATGCGAGGTGATCTCGACAAAGCCAGTGAAATCTTACCAACAATTCCTAAAGATCAGCATAACAGGTACTTGTTATCAATTATTAGATAAACTTTTGTGTATATACACTTCATTCTTTGTCACGCTTAATCTCTTGTTGCATTATATGTCATCTGTAATGTTAATAGTTTAATTACACCTTCGCTGAACACCTATCAGTGGCTGTTTTGTGGACATTTCTCTTTGTTTATTTTGGAAAATTTTCCAATTGTCAGTGTTGCTCATTTCTTGGAGTCACGAGGAATGACTGAAGAAGCACTAGAAATTGCCACAGATCCCGACTACAGATTTGAGTTGGCCATACAACTGGGTAGACTTGAGATTGCGCAGGTGTGATTTAATGTGTGATGATTAAGATGCTTTGTTACTTTTGTAATGGTGATATATTAATGTGTTTTTGATTAAATGGTTGTAGGAAATCGCTGTAGAAGTACAAAGTGAGTCTAAATGGAAGCAATTAGGGGAGTTGGCGATGTCATCTGGGAAGGTAAATGATACATCAGTTGATCCAAAGTATATATTTTATTCAAAAAAGTGGGAGTAGAGAGCACTATAATTTTTAGAGTAGCAAACTTATCTATTTCCTGTCTCCTGGATTTGTCTCTCGTGTGCGGATTTCCAACTAACTCTTTTGTGTTTTCATTTCATCATGCCAGCTTCAATTGGCAGAGGAGTGCATGAAGTATGCGATGGATCTGAGTGGTTTGTTACTGCTTTATTCTTCTCTGGGAGATGCTGAAGGTGTGTCAAAACTCGCAACACTTGCGAAAGAGCAAGGGAAGAACAATGTTGCCTTTCTTTGCCTTTTCATGCTCGGTAAATTGGAAGATTGTCTGGACTTATTGGTGGAGAGGTAATACATTAGTAGTATTCACTTGGAAAATCAATACTAGTGTGGCTTTGGTTATCTGTGTGACAGTACTATCTTTCTTTCAGCAACCGAATACCAGAAGCTGCTCTAATGGCAAGATCATATCTTCCAAGCAAAGTATCTGAGATAGTAGCTCTTTGGAGGAAAGATCTCAGCAAGGTTATTTTTATATCTTTATTGTTAGTGTGCTGTTTGGGAATTGAGGAGGAGATATGTTGACAATTTTCACTTTTACAGATAAATTCAAAAGCAGCAGAATCTTTGGCTGATCCTGAGGAGTACTCAAATCTGTTTGATGATTGGCAAGTTGCTCTCTCTGTCGAAGCAAGAGCTGCAGAAACAAGGTAAGCAAGCAGCGTATCATTCTTTACACTGATAGTTCCCCGTGTGAGTGAGATGCTTAGACCTCTCTTATAATAAACTATTCTTCATGTACAGGGGAGTTTATACAGCTGCAGAAAGTTATCCTAGTCATGCGGATAGATCTTCAGTGACCTTGGTGGAAGCCTTTAGTAACTTGCAAGTTGAGGAAGAGGAATCACTTGAAAATGGAGATATGGATCACGAGGTGGCCAATTTTCTTTTCCAACTAAGTGACAGTCGTTCACATTATGCTGTGTAATGTGTTAACCAACTAATTTTTTAAAAACTTTTTAGGAGGTGGTAGCAGAAGAAACCGGAGATGACGAAAAGAATGAGGATGTTGAGGAACATCATCATGGAGAACAAGAAGAAGAAGGAGTCGTTGTTGATGGTGACTCTACCGATGGAGCAGTGCTTGTTAACGGAAGTGAGGCTGAAGAAGAGTGGGGTACGAATAATGAAGGAAACCCATCAGCCTAATGATAGCAAGTTGGGTCAAGGCTGAATTGTTTTTTGTCTTTCTGGTGATTAATTTGATTCCCCCCAAAAGATAATGCTACCGCCTCCTTTAGAACATCTTTTCTTTGTTTCCTTGATCTGATGAATTCATTTGCGTTTCATAGTAACCTTTAGGAAGATATAATACCAGGTTTTTTTTTTTAAAACTGAGTATCTGTTTCACTTTTGTTTATGGCGAGGTACATTATCTCTGGCTTGAATATTTCTTCTCTTTGTGTGTATTTTTGCAGTGCTTACACCACGTCAGTAGAGTTTGGCAGCAACCATGGAGATGTGGCAACTTTCTTTCTTTCTGAGGATTCCGTATGGGTCAGATATTCGGAGCAGCCTTTGATTAAAAGGGAACTGGTAGTAGTTGTTTATTTTGCACTGAGGAAGATTCGTATTATTACATGGTTTTGGTTTTGTTTTTGTTTCTCTTACAAATACTTATCATTTCATCTGTTTATTTGTTTTATCTTCTGGCCTGAAATGATTTGCTTGTCTTGGGTTTTATTTTCGGATAACGTGAAAAAATTATTGATTTCATGTCCTAGCATGAGTTTTTAAGGATTCTTATTCGTTGAATTAGCTCAAACATATGGAGGATATAAAACAAAATCATTTTTAAATAAGAAAGATATAATAAAAGATTTTTTTTTGGTATGACTCAACTCACAAGATAAGGTTTATAAGAGCATCTTCAATATATACATATTTGTTTTATAACAGCATTTAGAATTAAAATTATTCTAACATAATTCTATTTCTTTTTCTAAAATCGAGATTTCTGTTGTATCTTCTATAAAAAAAGAGGAATAACATCTTTCTATTTTTTGTTTTTGTATTTTTTTTGTATTGTATACATCTTTCTAATTTGACAATAAAACATATATAAAGAGTAGAAAATGTAATAGCAGACAAATTTAAATGAGGTGCTTTACAATGGTTCTTTGACTTAAATCTTTTTTTTATGTTGATCATGTTCTACCGTGGTTTGGGATTTTTTTTTGTTTTTCTTTAAATTAGTAGACAGTAACCATTGTTGCTAAGAAATCGACAATAATCGAACTGAAAGGAGAAGGAAATAATGTATAATACCAACACGTGTCCGAATAGAATAAAATAAAAATATCGATAAATACTTATTTCTTCTCCTCATCAGAGACCACTTCGCTCCTCCTCCGGCGATAGGTTTTCAATCTCCTCCTCCTCCGTCGGTAAGTCCCATTCATTTTCTCTTTCGCCGCCGCTCACTTTTGTCGAATCTATGATTTTCTTCCTTCCTAGCTTCTCCGAAATGGTTCAGGACTTTGCTGCTCCCATTCTAGGGTTTCGTCGAATCCACTGATTTCAATCTCCTTTGTTCGGCTCGTGTTTGGCTTCGCGTAGCGATTGTTTCTTTTGTTTGTGATTGAATGTGTTGGAAGCTGTTATGTGTTTCCTTTCCTTTCATCTAGGGTTTTGATTTTAATTGTGAATAAGAAAGAGGCAAAGAACTAACCGTTTATTAGATTGAGAGAGGTTAGATTCACTATTTCTGTAGGTTTCTTTGGTTTCTCTCTTTTTTCTTGAATAGTTGCGTGATGTTACCATCTTTTCTAGCTTTCAGTTTCCATTGTCATTATTCATGGTTTCTCTCTTTTTACAGGTGTTCTTTAAGTGTTTGCTGATATTCTCTCAAAACAGTTTGACAAATGGGAGACTCAGAAAGCGCCCAGCAACCTTCAAAAAAGAGAGGTGCGCTGAAGCAGCTTTCTCGTGAGAACCCGGATGATGATGATGATGATGTTTCTGCTGCATTTGAGAGTGGGACTTTCAAGAAGGCCAGTGATGAGGTTTTGGCTAGTAGGAGAATCGTCAAAGTCAAGCGCAAAGAGCCTTCTGCTGCACCTCCCGCTGCACCAACAACCAATCCCTTTGCTGGAATTCAGTTTCTCCCTGCTACACCTGCTTCAGCCGTTTTTGGAACGAATCCACCTCTGCCTGAGTCTAAGATGGCTCCAGCAGAAGCGGTAGTTGAAGACAATCAAAAGGGAGTTGATACCGAAGAGGACGGTGATGAAGTTGAGAGTAAGAAGGTTGATGACTCTCCTGGGGTAGAGACTAAAGATGAGAAAGAGCATGGAAAGACATCTGATGACCAAACTAGTCATGATGATGTAGACAAGACGGTCAAAGAAGCAGACAAAACTGAGGATCTTACTGAGAAGGAATCAGGTGGTGATCAGACTGAGGGAAAAGAAAAAGAAGGTGATGGAAGCGTTGAAGTTGCAGACAAGAACGGTGATAACAATGGCTCTTTGAGTTCGTTCCAACAGCATTCAAGTAGCAAAAACGCATTCACCGGACTCGCCACTACAGAGTCTTCTGCTCCTCCGTTCTCGTTTGGTGTGGCTTCTCAGGATGGTTCAACTGGATCTGTATTCGGCTTAGGCCTCTCAAGCAGCAGTAACCCTTCTCTTTTTGGATCTTCCATTGTCAAGAAGAGTGAAGGTAGTGGGTTTCCTCCGAAGCAAGAGGTTTTAGTAGAAACAGGAGAAGAGAACGACAAAGTTGCCTTCTCAGCTGATTCGATTATGTTTGAGTATCTTGATGGAGGATGGAGAGAGCGTGGTAAAGGAGAACTCAAGGTGAACGTATCAAGTAATGGTGGTAAAGCAAGGCTAGTCATGAGAGCTAAAGGGAACTACAGGTTGATCTTAAACGCGAGTCTCTACCCTGAAATGAAACTTGCGAGCATGGACAAGAAAGGAATCACATTCGCATGTGTGAATAGTGTAAGTGAAGGCAAAGATGGTCTCTCTACATTTGCTCTGAAGTTCAAAGACCCAACGATCGTGGAAGAGTTTCGTGTAGCTGTCGAGAAACATAAAGGCAGTAAACCAATTGAAACATCAGCTCCTCCGTTGAAGACACCTGAGAATTCTCCTACAGCTACAGATGCTTGAAGAGTGGTCATGTTGAAACATTTCTCTTTGCCTTTGTGTCTTGTTGTGTTACTCTTGAGTAGGTGAATTTTGGGGCAGAGATTTGAAGAAGTTTGTTGTTGTGTTTCGTTGTCACAGTTGTTGAGACTTTATTACATTGAGACTATATATCTGCTTCTTGGCCTCTTTATATGAACCATTTGGTATGCTTCATTACATCTGCTTGGGGTTTCATTACTGGGTTATTCCGACTGTTCAAGCTTTAGAATATTTCTGGAATTTTGATCTGTGGTCTTGTAATGCTCGTTCGTAAGAGATAAAGTTAAACAGACCAGCCAACAAACTCTTTGTATTAGTATGTGTCTTAAGCATTGATATGTGACTTACTATTAGTTTGTCTAGGCCTCAAGCTACTGACATTTGACATGTAAATTCTCTAGACTCGTGAGCCCAATATTGATAATAAATAAGTTTGTCATCCCTTCGCTCAAATTATTACAAAGAGATTTTAATTTGGATGCTGTACAGTAAGTTCGAGATTTCAACAAAAATGATAATAATCAAGAAATGATTATCTAGTAGCAGTCTTCAAGTGGCAATCTTTTTTTTTGTTCTCTTTAAGAACTTGGTGATGCTTATTAATGTTGGTTTATGTCAAAATCGAATCTATCATCTACGGACTCAAATTATTGGCCACTCCTGGCATCTGGTAAGACGGCAACAACATTTTCAAAGCCTATTAGCTTATAACTAATCTCTTCCATACGAAAGAAATGTTTAAATGTTAGATTTTTGTTTATATTTTGACAACTTTTTTTCTTTGAATTTAAGAAGTTCTGCGCCAATCCTATAATCTTTTTGGCGAAGAACAAGAACCAGTTACTAAATTTCCTCTCTACAGCCGTTGAAACTCGAACTTAGCATCTTTACCTCCAGAAAAACAAGGCTTTACCAGTAGAATAAACAGTTCTGAGTATTTGCTAGCAACTTTTCAAACACCCTTGTATTGATACAACTCTAACAAATCATTCATTGTTTGGTAATTTTTGTTCTAAAATGGGAAATTCTGCACACAAATATAGTCTAATTATCTAAACTATTAAAGCTAGACTACAAATATGAAATATCCCTTAATTTTCTTCAAAAATACATCTTCATGCCTAGGCTTGGTCATGCGGAGTCCCAATCGGATTTCGGTTTTGTCCAATCGAGTCTCGGTTTTCCGGGTTTATAAAAATCAGTCCCATTCGGATTATTTGAAAGTTCGGTTCGGGATCGGTTCGGATTCTGTCGGGGTTAGTAAATCTTTAAAGAACCGGCATAACCCGTTTTACTTTCGGTTAGGGTCCCAATCGTTTTTTTAATTTAAAATTAGATGATTTGTACCTACTTTGTAACCAAAACATAAGTAAAATCGGTTCTTCAGATTTAAAGTACTTGATGTATAACTATTTTGTAACCAAAACATAAGTAAAATTGACAAATATAAGAAAGGAATAGGCCTCGGCCTTTTACCCGGACCCGAAGACCCGAACCGGAACCGACCCGAAAATACCCGACCCGAACCCGACCCGAAAATTTATAAGTACCTATTGGGTCTAAAATTCTTTTACCCGAATAGAACCGGACCCGAAAAGAACCGACCCGAATAGACCCGGACCCGAAAAGAACCGATCCGAATAGACCCGACCCGATAAGAACCGATTTGTACCCGACTTATAAACATGTATAACCAAAACTATTGTTTTTGTGTTATGTTTTATATATCTATACTATTTTATAATTTAGTTGAAATATATTTTGTTAACAATATTTATTATTATCTGTAACATTTTTAAGTAATATAAAGTTTTAAAATGTAAAATTTAGAGTTTAAAAATGTTTTCCTTAATTATTAATAGTTTAAATTAAGTTATTTTATAAAATTCTAGATATATATGAAAAATATTGACTGAATCTGAGTGAGTTTGAGCATGTTATATATTTTTTAGATTCTAAATACCCGGACCCGATATGGATCCGAAAATTACATATATTTTACAGGTATTGAAATTATAGACACAAACCGACCCGGACCCGGCAAGACCTCGACCCGGACAATCATAGGTACCCATATGGGTCTAAATTTCCAAGACTCGAAAGACCCGGACCCGACAGGACCCGGCCCGAACCCGACCCGAGGACCTGGATGCCAAGGCCTTCCATCAAACGTGATCATTCAAAATCAGATGAAAGTAATCATAGTTATTGATAGAAAGATAATAAAATAAATGAAATCATAAAACGAAAAACAAGTCTTAAGAAATGAGAAACATTATTCAATAAAAAGATAACCTTAATCTAAAAATTTCAAGTTTCAACCGCCACCTTCAACTATCAACCTTCATGTAATAGATAATTATTTTAGATGTTTAGTAATATCTTAAAGTATTTTGGATATATATTTGGAATTGAGATCATGTTCAATAAATGTTCTTATTAAAAATTTTGAATGTTTCGGGTTCTATCAGATATCCATTTAATTTTGGGCTCGGTTCGGATAATACTCATAACCCAAAATACCACAAAACAAGATCCATTCGGTATTTAAGTCGGGTTCGGATCTGTTTGGATTCATTTATATCGGATCGGGTTCGGTTCGAATTTTTGGGTCTGGTTTATTAGCCCACCCCTAATTCATGCCATTGGTCTTAATTCATATATGGGCTTGGTCAATTAAAATAAAACTAAAGTCTAATCCATAATGAAAATAAAATTTGAAGATAGTAATTTAGTTGTGACCCATTTTAATTGTAAGTTTATAACCGAAAAATTTAAACTATTAATTTCAATTAACTCTCTTCTCATTTTTAATGTGTTTTTGAACTTAGTTTCATTATTATTTTTGTTTCTTTAAATAATATATTTGTTTTTTAAACATTTTAGTGTTTACTTTGCCAACTAAGCTAAATAAAACTACAATAAAAGAAAAACACAATCTTTTGGTTTATAAGTGAAGACTAATCACATTTAAACAAAATCCATCAATGTCAATCCTAAATAACATATAAATCTATAATATAAAAACATAAAAATTAAATTTATCGCCCTTTCAAAAGTTAAAAATATATGATTATAAGAACAAACATCCGCGTACGCGCACCGATCAAAAGCTAGTAATTGGGTTAATAGTTAAAACTCTTGTCTAATAAGAAGTTTGAAGATTATTTCAAGTTGCATTGGAAAGGATCTCCAAAATAATTCATTTAAATAATTTGGTCTTTACTTTAGATGATATATACGGATACAGTTTCTTTTTGGAATTTAAAGCATCTACAATAGCCAAATTTGTATAAAAACTATTACATGAAAATTTGATCAATAAAATCAGCCCACGAAATCAAATTACCGGCCTGCAAACATTTGGTAGGTAACTATTTGATGTAATAGACCGTAATTGTCTCACAAATGCCTCGGTTATGGTGTTTCACAGTCACACATTTTTTTAAAACATTAGTTCATAAATTTGAATCCGAAACTATTGACGTTTAACATTTATATTGCAACTTATAAAAATATTTTATTAGATTTTGATGCAGTTAAAAGTTGGCTGGGTTGAGCTAATGGTGTAATTGTGATTATATCTAATGAATCTCAGTGATGGGAGTGGGTGTCTCTAAATAATTCTCTGTTGGGACCGTGGGGGTAAGCCTTCTCCAAAACCATGACATCTTTATAATTGCTGTATTTTTGTAGGCCAAACAAAAGCGTATGTAATAGTTTAGTTGATTTTTGATGACTACCACAAGTCAATTTTTTTTTTGTCATCGCTACCACAAGTCAATTCATCATCTGAAAGAATTAAAAAAAAATTCATGTGGTCGAGTGGTTAGTGCTTGTACTACTGAATGTATCAAATTCGACGTTTCACATCTCAGAATATATATTCAAGTTTTTTTTTGAAACACTTATTATTATTCAAGTTTCTTAGTGTTCATTTCATCGTGTGCAGATGTAGCATCTGTATGTCAAATTCAGACATCACATAAAATAAATTTGAGTAAAAATATCCAACTACACTAAGTACAAAGAATACTAGATCTTCGATCCACCATGCAAATTCAAAACTATAAAGGTTAGGCTGGCATATTATCAATTTTATCACAATTTTTAAATTATGTCATGTTTTTATAAACATTCTAATTTAAAAAAAAAGATAGTAGCATATTCTATTTAATGTTAAAAATGAGAAGTTAAACTTGAGAAATCTTTTAGGGTTAAAATCGCAGTACTTAATTCACTGTCAAATCTGAAAAATCATCGTTTGGCACTAAATTATGAAATCACATTTAGGTATCAAAACACTGTGAACTTTTATTTTTCTGTCAAATTGACTAGTCCATTTTTCTCAACAAAAAGAAAATCCACTTAACATTTATAGATTTTTTTTTTTTTACAAAATTTGCTAAAACAACTTGGACTATCCTTCAAAAATATGAATTTAGTTGTGGCACTAAATTGTGAAATTTTGTTTTGATACTTAATTTTAGAATCTATTTTCACTGAATTTATAAAAAAAAACAAAATTTTAGTAACAAAACAATATGTAATTGTGTTTTCAATTCCTGCAAAAATTTTGAAATTACATTTTTCTTAATTATAAACTACATTTATTAAATGAAATGAGAAATCATAATTCTTGTAAAATAAATAATTTTTGCTGTTAAACTGAAATGAACTGAAGACCAATTCCAAAAAAATTACTTTCAAACTTTAGTTTCGAAAACATTATTTGCAAACACATTCTGTAGTGAACTGAAGACCAATTCCAAAAACATTATTTTCAAACACATTCTGTAGTGAACTGAAGACCAATTCCAAAAACATTATTTAAAAACTTTAGTTTCGAAAACATTATTACAAACTTCCAAGGAAAACTAGAGATTTCAAACTATTGCAACTAATTTTTTTGTATGGCCACGTTTTTCCCTCTTCTCCCAGCTGTTAAAACTAAGTAACTAACAAATGATTTTGTCACATTTTCCTTATTTCTCAATGGTTCTAACAAATTCCAAAAACCATATTAGCTCTTTTGTCAAACCCAGCCTTCGTTTGTTTTATGGGGAGAATATTCAATTTTCTTTAAACTGAAATAGTTTGTGAGATATTATCCATGTTTCAAAAATGTCATTTTAACGTTTTTTCTTATTACTATAAAGAGTAATAAACTTTTTAAAAATTAAACTATATTTTAAAAGAATTTTTTTAATATTATATTTTTTTTTATTATTTTGACTAATATTTAATAGAAATTTGATTTAATTAAGCACAAAATTAATATATATTGAATAATATATATGTAATCTATTTAAAATTCGAATCTTATAATTTTTATTTTGTGTTTATTTTGGTTAAATGTATTAAATCAACTTGTATAACACTACAAAAAAAGTCTACATTGATAGCACATTGTTATAGCACGTTTTACTGAACTGCTATCGTAGATGATTTAGAAATTTCAGTATTATATAATAGCATTAAATAAACGCTATGAAAGAGAAAAACCTAAAATAGCACTTAATTAATGCTATTTTAAGAATTACGTGAGCGGGAAAATAAAATCACCAGTTTCGCTAATACTTAGCGGGAATTTAGATATAAGCGCCAAAAATATTATTTAAGCGGCTTAATAAAACTATGAAAGACTTATAATAGCATTTTTATAATGCCAAGGAAAGCTATTTAACCCCTAAACATGATTTTAAACCCTAAACTTTAAACACAACCCTTAAAACTCTAATCTTTTCTTATTATAACTTCAAATCTTAAAATTACACTTAAATTTAATCTTTTAATTTTAAACTATAATTTCCTAAACACATATTCTTAGTTTTTAATCAATCTCTGTATCCTAAATCATTACTTCAAATATAAACTATACATTTTGTGTAAAATACAATTACAAAATTTTAAACCCTAAACCCTAAAAAACTCTTTATTTTCCAAAATTTAACTTTAAAAACTTAAATTATAATGTCAAAATTTAACTTTAGAACATAAATCTAAACTCCAAATATACACTCCAAACCATAAACTCTAAACCTAAACCCTATACCCCAAATCATAAACTACACATCAAACTCTATATCATAAATCCTAACCTCATATTCCAACATCTAAACCCTATTTCTCAAACTCCAAACAACATATTCCAAATTAAACGTCAATCTTAAAGTCAAAATGATTAAACCTCAAACTTTAAAAAAATGTTGTAATTATTATAAAACACTTTAATTTAGACTAAACTTTATAATGACTTGTAGTTTTTAAATCTTTTTTTTTTTTTACTTTAGTCCCATATTTTAAATCTATTTTTTTTTTAAAAAAAAATCAGCCTCAAATCCTAAATCCAAACCCCAAATAATAGACACTTCAATCCTTAAATTTAATTTTTACATTTTAGAAATCTTAATCCTAAACACTAAGTTCATAATATATATTAACCAATATAATTCAAATCAAAAATATTAGTCCTTGAACTTTATACTTTTAATCATAAAACATATCAATTAACTAAAACTATAAATTAAGTTTTGATAAAATTTAATTAGAAAACATTATATAACACAGAAAAAATAAAACAAAAATAAAAATTGGTTGCATCATTTCTGTCCATTGGATTAGAGTCAATCTAGTGGACAGAATCTCTTCCTTCTTATTTTTATCTTCTTGATTTTCATTGGTTAATTAAATGTTGGTGAGGATAGCCAAATTTTAACTACAACCGATGATACCATCTAATCCAACGGATAAGAATGTTTTGCTTTTTGTTTCTTGTTCTTCTCTTTCGGTCCTCTCCTCTCATCTTTCTATCTTTTACAAAATCACAAGATTAACAAGAATCAAACAGAGCTTGAGTCGAGTCAGATTCAACCCTCTAATCGGATTTGAGAAAAAACTGAGATGGTGAGTTAAGTAAAAAACAGAATGGTGAGTGAGAGGTTCATGACGGAATCAAATCGATCAAAGATGGAAGGCAAGATATCATGGCGAAGTGATAACCGGTAACGGTTTTGTGATGAATTTATCATGGCGTTGACTACGCCACCACCTCCGCCGCATCGTCACCGCCAACCTGTTCTCCTCCACGTATCCAATAAAAACTGAAGTCTCCTTCTTCTGACCTTAAATTTAGCTCCCGACTCTGGTCATTGTTGGCTTCACTTCCTCACCACCACCACCACAGGTCAACCCACTTCGCCTTCCTCTTATCTATGCTCTCACGTTATCTTTATCTTCTTATATATTTGTAATTGGTTTTGGTTGTTTACAGATCTGAGATGGAGCAGTGATGAAACAGAAAAGAGTAGTGGTGTGACAGAGATCTCCGGTTAAGCGTGGTGCGGTGGTGGTGAAAAGCTGGTGGTGTGTTGGTGGTTCGTGGATGGTGGCTGAAGCTTGACGGTGGCGATGGTGGCTGAAGCGTCTATTAGGTTTAGATTTAGGTTTAGGTAATCAATTGGTTTAGTTAGGTTTAGATTAATTAATTGGTTTAGTTAAGATTAGAGTAATATATTTATGTATTTATGGTTTAGTTTTGTAAACCGTGATTTATTGTAAAATAATTTTTATTCATAAATAAAATTAATTTTATTTTTATTTATATATAAAATAATTTTATTTTTAATTATAAAAAATCAATTTTATTTTTAATTATATTTATTTTTGGTTTATCTTGGAAGCACCTATTATAATAGCACGAAAATAGTGCTAATAGTTAAGTTAATAATATCATCCAATTATTGCTATCATATCTGTATATTTCGTAGCATTCATAAAATGCTATCGTAGAAGGGGTATCTATGATTGCTGCCGTATACATAGCATTTATGAAAACGCTATCAAACATCTAATATAGCATATAACCCGCGCTAACAATGTACATATTTCTTGTAGTGATAAAATTACTAAGAAAATTCATATAAAATTGTATAATTATTAAAAATTACAACTAAACAATAATTATAAATTTTGTTGATATCTAAAAGAAACTAATGATAGTACGATTAAAAATTTATTAATTTATTTAAAAAGATGTACAATATTTTGAAAATATTAATAATAAAATTGTATAATTATAAAAATAAAATTAAATAACATTTCAAAATTTATAATGCATATTTCAATATATTTATTTTTAGAGATGACTTGATTTATGAGTTATTACTATATTTCAAATAAATTACCAAAAATATAAATCAACATTAAATGTAATATATCAGTTATTTTTCATATTCTATAAAGTTTATAAAAAATATATATCATCAATAAATGTATTTATTCATGTCATATTTAATTATAATTAAAGTCATCAATCTTAGTAGCCATGTATCTTGATGGAGGATGGAGAGAGCGTGGTAAAGAAGAACTCAAGGTGAACGTATCAAGTAATGGTGGTAAAGCAAGGCTAGTCATGAGAGCTAAAGGGAACTACAAGTTGATCTTAAACGCGAGTCTCTACCCTGAAATGAAAATTGCGAGAGCATGGACAAGAAAAGAATCACATTCGTGTGTCTGAATAGTGTAAGTGAAGGCAAAGATGGTCTCTCTACATTTGCTCTGAAGTTTAAAGAGCCAACGATCGTGGAAGAGTTTCGTGTAGCTGTTGACAAACATAAAGGCAGTAAACCAATTGAAACATCAGCTCCTCTGTTGAAGACACCTGAGAATTCTCCTACAGCTACAGATGCTTGAAGAGTGGTAAAGAAACATGTTGAAACATTTTGTTGAAATATGTCTTGAATCTGCATCGGTCGATCTAGGAGTCATGGATCGGTCGATCTGACCAGACACATATCGATCGATATGGGAACCTTTTTATCGATCGATATTGTGTCAAATCCGAGAAAATATGGAAAGTTTCATTAAATGTTTTCATATATGTATTTAGGGTTTTACCCTATTCTGTAACACGAGTTGTACTCTGAAAAACTAGCCTCCACTAATAAAGTACTCCTTTTGCTCGTGGATCAAACCACGTTAAATCTCTGTGTCTTTCTTTTATGTTCATCTAATCTGTTAATCTGTATTTTCTCACATCTGTCACAACAAACTGGTATCAGAGCTTTCAGGTTGAATCTGGTGAGAAGATGTCTGGGATGAACATGAAGATCGACAAGTTTACTAGAAGGAAAAGTTTCAGTCTCTGGCAAATCAAGATGAAGGCGTTGCTGAAGCAACAAGGTCTTTGGGCACCGTTGTCAGGGAAGAAGGCTGAATCTGTTACTGCTGAGATGGAGGTTAGTGAAGAAAATGCGTATTCAACAATCTTGTTGTGTCTGGCAGATGAGATCATCATCGAGGTTTCTGGTGTTGATACTGCAGCTGATTTGTGGTTGAAGTTGGAGAGTCTATACATGACGAAGTCTGTGACTAAGAAGCTACTTCTGAAACAACGTCTTTTCGCTCTGAGGATGCAGGAAGGTACACAACTTCAGGATCACTTTGATAGTCTAAATTCCATTATGTTAGATCTGAGGAATATAGATGTTGAGGTGGAGGATGAGGATGCGGCACTGATTCTGTTGGTATCACTGCCTAACTCCTATGAGAACTTTGTTCAATCATTCATAGGGAGTAAGGATACAGTGAGTTTGGAGGAAGTCAGGTCGGCACTTCATAGCAGGGAGTTGCGTCACAAGGCATCTAGTTCTGGTACAGATGACCAAGCTTCTGGGTTGTTTGTAGGTGGTGGAAAGAACTTTGGAAAAGGCAAAAGGTCGAAAGACAAAAAGTCGTTTTCAAAGGGTCCTAAACCAACTGATATTTGCCATTATTGCAAAGAAAGAGGGCACTGGAAATCAGATTGCCCTAAGAAGAAGAAGCAAGCTGGTTCCGCTGCGGTAGCCGAGGATGAAGCTAAGTCTGATGACGATATTTCTCTAGTTGCTCATGGAAAAACACATTCTAGGGATGTGTAGGTTCTAGACACAGGAGCGTCATATTATATGTGTCCAAGAAGGGAATGGTTCTCAGAGTATGAGGAAGTGACTGATGGCAAGATCAAGATGGCGAATGAATTTGCTTGCGATATTGCAGGAATCGGTTCCATTAAGCTCATGACACATGAGGGTAGAATCTGTACATTGACTGGAGTTAGACCTGTTCCAAGAACTTGATCTCAGTTAGTCTTTTGGATAGCAGAGGTTTCAAGTATTCAGGTGGAGATGGAGTTCTGAATGTCTACAGAGGATTAGTTGTGATTTTGAGAGGCTTCATTCATGGTACTTTGTATTTACTGGACGGCTCTACAGCTTTAGGTCCAGAGGTTCGCAAGGAAGATATGGACAAGCTGTGGCATAAGAGGCTTGGACATATGAGTGAGTGTGCGATGCATATTTTATCGAAGAAAGATCTTCTTTGTGGTCATAAGACCAAGAGTCTTGAGTTCTGTGAGCATTGTGTGTTTGGGAAGCTACATAGAAAAAGTTTCCTAAGGTTGTGCACAAGACAAAAGGCACGCTGGATTACATCCATTCAGATTGTTGGGGTCCCTCCAAGGTGGAGTCGCTGAAAGGTCACATGTATTTTGTGTCCATGATTGATGATTATTCAAGAAAGACTTGGATAACATTCATGAAACATAAAAGTGAAGCTTTCAACAGCTTTAAGGAGTGGAAGATACTGGTTGAGAATCAAACGAAGAAGAAGATTAAGAGGCTTCGTACTGATAATGGTCTGGAATTCTGTTCATCAGAGTTCAATCAGTTTTGTAAGGATGCAGGAGTTGTTAGGCATCATACAATCAGGTATACACCACAGCAGAATGGTGTAGCAGAGAGAATGAACCAGACATTGCTGGAGGGAGCGAGGTGCATGCTTTCAAATGCTGGTTTAGAGAAGAGGTTTTGGGCTGAGGCAGTGAACACGGCTTGTTATTTGATCAATTTGGGACCACATACTGGGATCGAGTGTCGAATACCTAATGAGGTGTGGTCAGGTAGGTCTGCTGATTACTCTTTTCTGAGAGTCTTTGGTTGCACAATTTACTATCATGTTGATGAAGGAAAACTGGAACCAAGAGCTAAGAAGGGAGTGTTTATGGGCTATGGAGATGGTGTCAAGGGATACAGAGTTTGGTCTCTTTCTGAGAAGCGAGTGATCATGAGCAGGAATGTTGTGTTTGATGAGAGTTCTATGATCAAAGTTTCAGCTGAGTCTCCTTCAGAAGCAGAACAGGAGGTTTTTGACAAGCAGGTGGAGCTGCAGGAAGTGCAGTCGGATGAACCGTATCGATCGATGACGCATGAACCGTGTCGATCGATGACGGATCAACCGGGTCGATCGATGATGGATCAACCGTGTCGATCGATGATGGATCAACCGTGTCGATCAACGTCAGATGTTCAGTGTCGATCGACGTCGAATGGTCAGTATCGATCGACGTCGGCAAATGAGCAGCCAGAGACGTTTAATTCTGAGAGTCAACTTGTTGGGTCTGAAAAACGCAGTATTGCTAAAGATAGACCAAGGAGAGTTGATGTCAGGCCACCAGCGAAATATCAGTTTGAAGATATGGTGGGTTATGCACTACAAGTTGCAGAGGAAGTGGACACTTACGAGCCGTCTACTTACAGAGAAGCCATCTCAAGTTATGCATCTGAGAAATGGTTTGCTGCAATGGGAGATGAGATGGAGTCTCATGAAAAGAATCACACATGGGATCTGGTCACACTACCACATGGGAGAAAGGTTGTGACTTGCAAGTGGATTTACAAGTTAAAAGATGGTCAATCACCAGAAGAAGGACCAAAGTACAAATGTCGAGTTGTTGCTAGAGGTTTCAGTCAAAGAGAAGGCGTGGACTACAATGAGATCTTCTCACCTGTGGTCAGACACACTTCTATTAGAGTGCTATTGGCGATAGTGGCACAACAGGATCTGGAGTTGGAGCAACTTGATGTGAAGACTGCTTTTCTTCATGGAGAACTTGAGGAGGAGATCTATATGACTCAACCTGAGGGTTTTCTGGTTCCTGGTAAGGAAGATCATGTTTACAAGTTGAGGAAGTCACTTTATGGACTTAAGCAGTCTCCTAGACAGTGGTACAAGAGGTTTGACAGCTATATGATCAAATTGGGCTACGACAGGAGTCCTTATGATTGTTGTGTCTACATGAGCAAGGTGGAGGATGGATCATATATCTACTTGGTGCTGTATGTAGACGACATGCTGATAGCTGCCAAGAAGAAGTGTGATATTCAGAAGCTGAAAGAGCTACTGAGTTCTGAGTTTGAGATGAAAGATTTGGGTGTTGCGAGGAAGATTCTAGGGATGGAGATCTTCAGGGATAGGGCGAAGAAGAAGCTGTTCTTGTCACAAAAGACCTACATTGAAAATGTTTTGACGAGATTTGATATGCTTAATGCTAAGCCTATCGATACTCCATGTGCTACAAACTTTCATCCTACCATGAGTGATGAAATGTCTGAAGGGGAAATTGATTATATGTCACGAGTTCCATATGTTAGTGCTGTAGGAAGTCTGATGTATGCTATGGTCTGTACAAGACCAGATCTTGCACATGCAGTGAGTGTGGTGAGCAGGTTTATGGTTCAGCCACGCAAGGAGCACTGGATGTCTGTGAAGAGGATTTTCCGGTACCTTAAGGGTACATCTGATGTTGGTCTTGTCTATGGAGACAAGGATCCAAGACTGGTTACTGGTTATTCTGATTCAGATTATGCAGGAGATGTGGACAGCAGGAGATCTATTACTGGTTACGTATTTACTTTGGGTGGTTCTGTTGTGAGCTGGAAGGCGACTTTGCAATCGACAGCGACTTTGCAGTCGACAGTGACTTTGTCTACAACTGAGGCAGAATATATGGCATTGACAGAAGCTGCTAAGGAGGCAATATGGTTGAGAGGACTGGTCAGTGATCTTGGTCTTCATCATGATCAGGCTACTGTGTTCTGTGATAGCTTGAGTGATATCTATTTAGCCAAGGATCAGGTTCATCATGAGAGAACCAAGCGAATTGATGTCATATACCATTTTCTGAGAGATGAGAAGATGATTGAAGTGAAGAAGGTAGGAACAGCTGATAATCCTGCAGATATGTTCACTAAGCCGGTTCCTCACAGCAAGTTCAAGCATTGTCTTGATTTGCTGAACATCTCAAGCTATTAATCTGGCCTTGAAGGGCATCTGGCCCTAAGGGGTATCTGGCTCTGAGGAGCGTCTGGTCCTACGGGACATCTGAGTTCTGAGTTCGACGGAATATCTGAGGTAAAGAGAGAGTCTGGTACATCTGAGCACGATGAAGTGCATCCTGGTACATCTGATTATGGAGGATTCAAGTCAAGGTGGAGATTTGTTGAAATATGCCTTGAATCTGCATCGGTCGATCTAGGAGTCATGGATCGGTCGATCTGACCGGACACATATCGATCGATATGGGAGCCTTTGTATCGATCGATATTGTGTCAAATCCGAGAAAATATGGAAAGTTTCATTAAACGTTTTCATATATATATTTAGAGTTTTACCCTATTATGTAACACAAGTTGTACTCTGAAAAACTAGCCTCCACTAATAAAGTACTCATTTTACCCGTGGATCAAACCACGTTAAATCTCTGTGTCTTTCTTTCTTGTTCTTCTGTTAATCTGTTTCTTCTCACATCCGTCACAATACATTTCTCTTTGCCTTTGTGTCTTGTTTTGTTACTTTTGAGTAGGTGAATTTTGGGGCAGAGATTTGAAGAAGTTTGTTGTTGTGTTTCGTTGTCACAGTTGTTGAGACTTTATGGGTTACATTGAGACTATATATCTGCTTCTTGGCCTCTTTATATGAACCATTTGGTATGCTTCATTACATCTGCTTGCGGTTTCATTACTGGGTTATTCCGACTGTTCAAGCTTTAGAATATTTCTGGAATTTTGATCTGTGGTCTTGTAATGCTCGTTCGTAAGAGATAAAGTTAAACAGACCAGCCAACGAACTCTTTGTATTAGTATGTGTCTTAAGCATTGATATGTGACTTACTATTAGTTTGTCTAGGCCTCAAGCTACTGACATTTGACATGTAAATTCTCTTGACTCGTGAGCCCAATATTGATGATAAATAAGTTTGTCATCCCTTCGCTCAAATTATTACAAAGAGATTTTAATTTGGATGCTTTACAGTAAGTTAGAGATTTCAACAAAAAATGATAATAATCAAGAAATGATGATCTAGTAGCAGTCTTCAAGTGGCAATCTTTTTGTTTTCTTCTCTTTAAGAACTTGGTGATGCTTATTAATGTTGGTTTATGTCAAAATGGAATCTATCGTCTACGGACTCAAATTATTGGCCACTCCTGGCATCTGGTAATACGGCAACAACATTTTCAAAATCCTATTAGCTTATAACTAATCTCTTCCATAAGAAAGAAATGTTTAAAGCTATATTTATGTTAGACTTTTTCTTTATATTTTGATTTGCTAGCAACTTTTTTTCTTTGAATTTAAGAAGTTCTGCGCCAATCTATAATCTTTTTGGCGAAGAACAAGAACCAGTTACTAAATTTCCTCTCTACAGCCGTTGAAACTCGAACTTAGCATCTTTACCTCCAGAAAAAAGGCTTTACCTGTAGAATAAACAGTTCCGAGTATTTGCTAGCAACTTTTCAAACACCCTTGTATTGATACAACTCTAACAAACCATTCATTGTTTGGTAATTTTTGTTCTAAAATGGGAAATTCTGCACACAAATATAGTCTAATTATCTAAACTATTAAAGCTACACTACAAATATGAAATATCCCTTAATTTTCTTCAAAAACTACATCTTCATGCCTAGGCTTGGGCATGCAGAGTCCCAATCGGATTTCGGTTTTGTCCAATCGGGTCTCGGTTTTTCGGGTTTATCAAAATCAGTCCCTGTTGGAAATAATCTTGTAGATAACTTCGAAAGCAAGTTATGTTAATCCTAAGAGTATTAGGATTAGGATAAACATAATCCCTTGAGTTTAGGAATTATGATAACTATATAATGAGGTGCAAGAGTGTTGCATACCATTAGAGCTTTTGAGATTGCGTTTTGAGCTTAAGGTTTTTGAGTATTTCCGTAAGAGAGATTAAATAAAGAAGAGTTTCTTTACTTGTGCGTTGTTTGAGTTTAAGACAAGAATTGGTATCAGAGCAAGGATAATCAAGAGCCATGGGAGATATTATCACAGCAACCGACAATCCAAAGGAAGAAAGTTCTTCTTCAATAAAGTGTCCTATGTTGACTACAACTAATTATACGGTGTGTGAGATAAGGATGAAGATAATGCTTAAACTTCACAAGGTTTGGGAAGCTGTTGAAGATGAGTCAACCAACGTTGAAAAGAATATTAAAGCTACAACACTTCTATACTCTGCTATTCCAGAGGCCATGATACTCCAAGTAGGAGGATTAGACACTGCAAAGAAGATATGGGATGCTGTAAAAGTTCGACATGTTGGAGCTGATAGGGTGAGGGTAGCGAGATTGCAAACCCTCGTTACGGATCTTGATAGACTCAAGATGAAAGATAATGAGACTGTTGATGAGTTTGTTGGGAAATTACTCGAGATTAGTTCAAAATCTGCTGCATTAGGGAAAATTATTGATGAAGCAACACTAGTCAAGAAATTCCTTGGGGCTCTACCAACCAAGAAATATGTTCACATAGTTGCATCAATAGAACAACTTCTTGATCTAGACACTTGCAACTTTGAAGATATGGTGGGACGGCTAAAAGCGTACGAAGAAAGAATAAACGCAGCAGAGGCAGAAGCACATGCGAACGAACAAACCAAACTCATGTATGCTAACATGGAGAGTCAATCAAACCGTGAGTATCAAGGAGAAAGCAGAGGTAGAGGTCGAGGGGGAAGATACAACAACAGAGGACGAGGACGTGGTCGTACTTCCTATTGGGATAGTAGAGACGCATCCAGAGTTGTTTGTTTCAGATGTGATAAGGTAGGACACTTCCCTGCTACATGTCCGGATCGTTTGTTGAAGCTGCAAGAAACACAAGAAGAAAGGGAGGACGACACACATGAGGCAGATGGTTTGATGATGCATGAAGTAGTAAATCTTAATAAGAAAAATGTAAAGCCTAAGGAGTTTGAGTCAAATATGGATGGAGACAGAATATGGTACCTAGATAATGAAGCTAGTAATCATATGACAGGTAACCTAGACTACTTCAAACAGATTGATGAGACAGTAACAGGCAAAGTCAGATTCGGAGATGACTCAAGAATCGACATTAAAGGAAAAGGATCTATTTTATTCATCAGTCAAGATGGTGAAAAGAAGTTACTTGCCGATGTGTATTTCATACCAGCTTTGAGGAGCAACATTATTAGCTTGGGTCAAGCTACTGAATCTGGATGTGAGGTAAACATGAAAGGAGATATACTCACCTTACATGACAAGGATGGGAAGCTAGTTGCACGAGCAAGTCGTTCAAGAAACAGATTATATAAACACTACAAGAAAACTCGTCCATTACTAGGACGGGTTTTCCTCGTTAGTTCCTAGTAAATGGCCTTTTACTAGGAACTTACGAGGAAACGCGTTTCCTCGAAACACGTTCATCGTAAAGACATTTTCCTCGTAAGGTTGTAGCGAATTTACGAGGAAAGCTTTCCTCGTAAAGGCGTGGTAATATTTTCCTCGTAAG
>CAKOAT010692931.1:44725-166287 GCA_932364175.1 Eruca vesicaria subsp. sativa | reverse complement strand
AGCATATTCCTTAGGAGATAAGGATTACAACAATAAAGGGGATGATTATCCTAATCCTATAATGATTAGGATAACTACAACATATGGATAAATACAAGGGAGGATAGTGACTGATGCTTGGCCGCCTGGTATGGTACTGATGTGGTCTGGTCCATTTCCGGATATGTCCCAACCACCATCTTCATTTCTTAACATATATATGAATATTCTATAGTAATAAAATATACTAGGTTTAAATCCGCACGTCCTCACGGGCTTTATTATAAAGTTTAAATTTATATGAAAAATGTTGTTGGTTTTTATTGAAATACTTATATTATATTTTTTATAAAAAAAATATTAGTAGAGCCTATTTCTGCAGTAACACCTTTTCTATTTAAAAAGCTAGGTGTTTTGTCCGCACATGCGTGCTTAGTTATATTTAAATCAATTTAAAAAGACATCAAAATAAATGATTATTTGCATCCAAAAAAATCGACCTAAAACATTAAATATTTTACATGATAAATTTATTAAAAAATTAAAAAAAAATCAAATTTTCCTTTAAAACTTTGAAAAATTTAAAGTCTATTTCATTTCTTCTTAATTTATAAAAAATATAGACATCTATCTTTCAATTTGAAAAATTGAATTGATAAATATACATTTAAAAATTGATCTTACAGAAAGAATAATATTATTTTGGATAATAATACAATATATTTGAATTTAATTTTGTCAAACACATATTTTTTTTTTTGAATGATCTTTTATTTTAATTTGAAAATAATTACGTATTATAATATTTTTAAATTTTCTCTTTTGAATTAAATACAATTAAAATTTTAATTTATGAATATTTATTTACTAGGTGTTTTGCCCGCATATGTGGGCTTAATCATGTTACAATATTTATGATTACACTTATTATTAAAATTTATAAAATTGGATCTCTTATTTGATTATTATTTTTATATCTTTTATTTCTTTTTTTTAATTTTCTAAAATTAAAATACTTTTCAGATAATAATATTATGTAGGAAACTGTTTTTTTATTTGTTTTTATTTTTATCCAATTTCCTTATTAATTCATATTCAATTATCCAATAAAAGCACTCTTACTTTTAACATGAGAGTTCAAATGCGAAAAATTACTTTACAAATAAGAGTATTACAATTTATAAAATTTGATTTTTGTACTTCAATATTGTTTATTCATCTTTTATTTCTTATTTTTTATGTTTAGAAATTTATTTTCAGATAACAACCAAATATATGTAGGAATTATCTTTAAAACATAATATGCATGTTTTGATAATTTTATTTTATTAATTTTTAATAATTTTCTGATAACAACCGCATATATGTAGAAATTATCATTTAAAAAAAAGTGTATGTTTTTGATAATTTTATTATGTTATTTTATAATAGTTATCCAATATTTCATATAAATCTAATATTATTAATATAAATTAGTTTTAAATTGTAGAATAAATTATACTGTAAATAATTATTCACTAAGGTAATATTGATATTAACTGCTTTAACTTTTAACGTGAGAGTTCGAATATTAAAAATTACTTCGCAAATAATTGTATATATTTTAATATATCTTAATTTTTGATTTCTATGATAGAAAATATATTTTTAAGATAACAATTTAATATAAAAAAATTATCTTATTTTCTAAAAATATAATCTTATTAATATAAATTACTTGTCAAATAATAGTATATATTCGTTTTATTATATAATAAATATATATGAAAATATTAAAAATATGAAAAATAAGAAAATTTACCTAAAATCAAGGAGACGTTGACAACTAAGCAAATTTACTTCTCAAATAATAGTATAGATTCGTTTTATTATATAATAAATTATATATTAAAATATTAAAAATATGAAAAATAATAAAATTTACCTAAAATCAAGGAGAAGTTGACAACTAAGCAAATTTACTTCTCAAATAATAGTATAGATAGATATTCGAACATGTTATCTTATCTAATAAATTGTTAGGAATAGCAAATATTTTCTGCTATATCATTATTATGATCTCGAGTTGTTATTAATATAAATTATCACAAATATAAAACCAGAATAAAGATCTTTTGTTACTCACCATGGTTACAAAATCTACAATATAGCACATATGTAGGGATTGAATAGTTATAGTTCATATGTATTCTATTTTAAATTTTGAATACATTAAATAAAAGAAAACAATATATATACCAGTAGAACTTGTTTGATAATGTTGCTCCATCTATGGCTTTAATAGCTCAAGAAGAAAGCACATTTTATCGAGGAGTGACACATCTTAACCTGAGTTTAATTGCCATGCCTGTTAAATATATATGTCGCAGAAAATCCAGTGATCAATGTTCATATAGTGTAATAATGTATATAGGGTGGGAACAAAGACCATAAATTTATATGTAGAAAAATTTCTAAACTTAGATGTATTTTATATGTTTTGACATTGAGAAATCGGTTTCATATTAGGCAATTATATGATAACTATAGGTTTGTCATACGAAGTTTATATTGATGGAGAGTCTATGACAAGAAAATACCATTGTATTTTGTGGTTTGTTTCCAAATTTATAAAAGAGTTAGAATTGGTTAAGGGAAATGGTAAAGAGTGATTAATGGTTTAAATGAATTCCGGTTTTGGTAATGGTTTTAATAATGGTTTATTCAGTGGCAATCCCTTGTAAATATTTAGAAACAATTAGGATTAGGTATTAATTGTATTTATGTTTTAATAGATTAGATGCATATTTTCTGATACATATGAAGCTCCTAACCTGAAAAAGATCTTAATTTGTCCATCTGGAATAAATCTTATACAAATAGTAGAAAAATCATCAATGCTATTAAAATAAAATCAAATTTTATCTATTTACAGATAGTATAAGTTGCACATTTACAATTAACAAGATTTCATATTATTTATATTTATACCTAACTTAATTAGTATTAGTTATATACTCTAACCTAAATTAAGGAGCTAAATAATTAATCTATTGTTTTTTTAAATAATTAATTCAATTTATATTAACACTAATTTAAATAACTAATCAACTACAATTTATTTGTTAATATAAAAATGAATTATATATGCCTACTAATTCATATATATAGATAGTCCGAATTCGATGGAAACCTCTTGAGATTTCGAAAGGGGGTTATCCATTGTACTTTAATTCAAATGCAAAAAAAAAACAAATTCAAAACCCTCACCAAATACACAATAGTATAATTATTATAGATAAATAAGGGTTTTAATAGCATTAGATTATAGCGTTTTTGATAGTTCTGCTATTGTATACCAATATTAGTTTTTTTAATAGCGTTTATAAATTTAAAACGCTATGTTTGGTATCGCGGGAAAATAAAAAAATATAGCCGCGTTAATTTATTAAGTATAGGCGCCTTATCATTATAGATCTAAAATTAAATGCTATTGTAAATGTTAAATATGTCAAATTTTAATCAAAAATACTTTTTTGAACAACAATAAAAAATACTCTAAGTTAACCTTTAACCGGGCTTGATACACAAAAAAAAAATCAATTCTCTCCCCCTGTCACTTTACGAGAAATCGAACAAGCAGCATCCGACGACGTCATCTCTTCCATAACCAGAGGAGGCTTTCTGAGGAGAGGAAGAAAGGTCATCGTCGGTTTATGATTAGACCTCCTTCTCGTTTAATTTCAAACTTGGACGCTGCTTCTTCTTCGTCTCTCTCTCTTTCTTCACCTTCTTCGTTCACCAAGGTTCAAAATCATTCCCTTTTCCCTAATTTCATCCCTTTGGATTTAAAGTCGAGATTTTGTTAATGTTTCTGGCTTGATTGGGTTGAAGATTGGTTCAACTGGATTTAGAGTCGAGATTTTGTAAAGGTTTGTCGCTTGATTGGTTCAATTGGATTTTAAGGTTTGATTTTTTTGAATCCAAGACGGGAGGAGGATTAGTGTTAGGGACTGTGCTTTGTTTAAGACACCTCAGGATTGCCCACCGTTTATTGGTTTGATCCGTTTGCTCCTTCCTGAGAAAGAAGGCAACAACTTTAAGCTTCGTGTGAATTGGCTTTATAGACCCTCGGAGTTGAAGCTTGGCAGAGGCAGATTCAACAACAAGAGCAAGTGATAGCTAATGAAGATAATCAGAAGCTGAAGCAGCAACAACAACAACAACAAGGGAACCCAAACCCAAACAAGAAGAAGAAGAAACTACTATGGCTATAGAGTGAGTCATATTCCTTCATACTCTCTCTTTCATCCTTCTTTAACGTTCTAAGTGCTGATTTTGCATCTCTTTTTGGACAAACCTTGTAATGGTGTTAAGCAATGATATGGATGAGGATCCTCGGGTTAAAGTGTTGAAGAAAGAATGGTTTCAAGGCAAGGACTGTCTTGACATTGGCTGCAATAGCGGCATCATAGACCATCCGTATTGGTAAAAGTTTTCATTATAATCATCACAACAGTGTTGTTGTTGTATATGTCAAAGATATTAGGTTCTACTAAACACTAAGCTGTTTAGTAGATTAGTTTTCTTGCTGTATTAAAGTCTGAAACTTTCTCTTGTTGTTCTTTCCTTTTGGTAATACCTTGAAGCTGTTACTTAGCATCTCCAAACTTTGTATAATCAATTGTCTTTCTCTGATCATTGTTTTTCTTTTTCTTTTTGTTTTCTTCAGCTAATAAGTTTCGTTGCCGGAGCATTCTTGGAGTAGATATTGATTCAAGAAAAAATTAATGAGTTTATCTTTCAAGACTGCAGAAAAATATGTTTTGTTCGACCACAGTCTTGGATACCACTGATCATGTGCCTTCTGGTTCACGCGACAAGTCGACGATGCAGCGGTATTGAGACAGGTCGAAGATGGTGTGAGAAGCAGAACACGAGGCAGAGGAGTTCATAAAGATTTAAATGGAGAAGAGGAGAAGAGGAGCTCGTGAAGATTTATTTGTGTTTTGTGAGAGTATAAACTTCAAACCCCAAAGATTAAAAGCGTAATCTTTTAAAATTTTATCCTCAAATTTCATTATAAATCTCAAACCCCAAAATAATAATATTTATAAAGATTATGTTTTAAAAATAAATTATCATGTATATTATAAAGTACCTAACTAAATAATTATACATATATAATTATAGAATTTAAACCCCTAAACAAATTTTTTAACAACTTCTATCTTAAACTCAAAATTTATTAATTTTGAAAACTCAATCTCGAATTTATATATATGTAGGGTTTAAACCCCTAAATATAAAATTTTAAAAGTTAAATCTCAAATTTATATAAACCTCAAACACTTTATTCAAAAAAAAAACCTCAAAAAATTAATCTTAAATCTACACCCTAAATCTAATACCCTAAACCCTAAACTTAAACCCTACATACTAAGTCATAAATCTAATCTTTTCAAACTTATAATATTATGTTTATAAAAATCTTTGTATCACATCCAAATAAACTACCTTAAATTCTAGACTCTAAACATGCCCTAAACCTTAACTACATATCTCAAACCGTATATCTTAAAATTCCATTTTATACATAATCTTGAACTTTAAACATTTTAATCCAAACACACAAAATATCATACATAAATATTCAACTTTAAATATTATATAACAAACTCTACATATACCCCTAGCCCTACTTATAACTCCAAACCCTATATCATATTCCAAACTCTATACAAGAAGTACTAAATCTTTAAATCCACACCCTATATCTAATACCCTATACCCCAAACTTAAACTCTAAATACAAAATTATAAATCAAATTTTTACAAACTTGTAATATAAACTTTAAATTTAAGCTTCAAATATATTTTAAACTCAAATCATATACTTAATTCTAAATTGTAACCCTAAACCACATATCTCATTTTAACATATATCATAAAACATTAAATTTTAATTTTTAAATAAATAATAATCCTGTAAATAAATAAAAATTTCAAATACATAATTTAAATTTTAAATTTTAACTTATGATATCAAAATATTTAAAGTTTAAATAATTTTATAGTAGTTATAAATAAATTAGAAGACAATTTGTATTGTTTTTTCTAAACCATTGATTGATTAGAATCAAAGGCCCAAAATCACTCTTGTATCAATCCTCACCCTTTTTTTTTCCTATTGGTTAGTTGTTCTTATGGCATGGATCACAATCTGCACCCTTGGATAATATTGAATCAACGTCTGAGATTAATTATGTTTTTTCGTTTTTTTTAAAAAGGTTCTGAGATTGAACAATCTCGTGAGACGAGAGACGAATCAAAGAAGCGATAGAGAGAGAGAGAGAGAGAGAGAGAGAGGAAACCGATAGAATAGAGAAGAGATGGAGTTCTAATATTTAAGGGTTAAAAGCTTTTGACACCTTTGATTGAACCTTCTCACCTCCTCCTCTATCAAGCCCTCCGAATCTCTAACCCTCGTCACCACCACTGCTTCTTAGATCCGTCTTAACCGGAGTCGCCACCACCGCTGCTATGCTCGTCATAACCACCACTGGTAACCTCTATTTCATTGTCTCCAGTACATATAAACTTCAAAGTCATTGTTTTTATGCTCTGATTTGGTTTCTACATCGTGTTTGATTCTTCTTCTCTGACCCTTTGTTGACTTCGAGTTAGAGTCAGTTTCGTAGTTGAATTACTTTCCAGCATATCAGATATCAAAGCTCAGTTTTGCATGACATAGAATAGAAACTTATCTATGAGTTTGGTGCTGTAGTTGCTGTCTACTTGACTTCTGCAATCGTTGGTTCTCTCAAATCAGCGTCTTTGATTTTATCTCTTGTTTCTGATGTCCTGATGTGATTATACTCTCAAGTACTTGTACAGGTTGCAGAACTAAATGAAACATGAAACTGGAGGAGCATTAATGTTAAAGTAGAAGTTATTTCGGTAAGTGATTTACAAATTTTACAGAGTTTAGAACATTAATGTCATTGGTCTCAGTTACAATCTGTAGAAGTTATTCTGGTTTACTTGTAACTGATTTTTTTGTTTTGTTTACAGATCTAAGAAGGAACAGGGAAGAAGTTGTGTTACAGAGCAGCGTATCCGCCTTAAGGAGATATCTGCCGGAGTTGGAACGAGCCGGATTCGAAGAGGGAGTGGAGGCGGTGCTGTGTCGGATTCTGTAGAAGAGATGTTGACACGGGAAGGAGAATTGGTGGAGAAGTTTGTGACGGTGGATGATATAAGTGTGTCGTTGACGATGGATTTTTAGGTTTTTTTTGTTTCTTTTTTTGGTTTTTAATATATATTTTAATGTGTAAAGTGATTTATTTGTAAATTGATTATAATTAATCAATAAATTTTAAATTTTAGTTTCTAAATTGTTTTTTTATTTAATTAATCATTTATTTTAAATTAATTAGTTTTGAATCAATTGATTAATTTTAAATCAATTAATTTATTTAATTGGTCGCATCCCAATTGGTCGAATCAATTAATTTATAACATTTCGACACGCTATTAAAAAGAATTACAATTGCATATAAGAAAACGCTATTACTAAATTAATATCAATAGCGGCTACAAAAACCGCTATCTAATGGACCAGACCTATTATCGCGGGCGATGTTGGAGCGCTTTCTACAACGCTATGGTATCGTATGATAGCGCTTTTCGGGTGCTATTAAAACCCATATTTCTTGTAGTAAAAGTATTAAAATTATATATATTTTGGTAAAATAAATATTAATAATTAGTTATTATTAATATTTAATGATTTGATGGAATATCTTATTATTGATATTTTTACGAGTATAGTTTTGGGTTATTCCAACAAACATATAAAATATTTATCAAATATAAAATCAGTTGAAAAAATATAAAATACACTTGAAGTTAACCTTAGGCGTTCAAGTACCCGTTGAGATACCGGTTGGATATATTGAATCTCGGTTCTAATTTATATCACATCTTAGGTTTCATTCCGGTTAATTTGTACGTATAGATCGAGTTCAGATATAACACATCGATTTTGGTTTTAAATTATATTCTAAAACTCATAAAGTAATTATATATTGTTTGGATTTGGGTTATATTGGTTTGATTCAGATATATCTGAAGTTAATTCCAAAATTCAAAAGCAAAACAAAGAAATTTATCTATAATTTGATATATCATGTGGACATTCAGATTTGTTTTCGGATTTTTTTAGGTTTTTCGAATTACCAGTTCAGGTTTGACTAATAACATTTCTGGTATGGATACGTTTTGTAACATCCTACTAAAAATCATTATAGTATTTCTTACATTTTGGACCGAATACGGATCAAGATTTTTAGTTTTGTGTTTTGTTCAAACTTTGGGTTACAGATTGTATGTCCAGCCCTACTTTAAATAAAAATAAAATGTGATTATAGAAAATTTTCATCAAAAAATTATTCCGTGTTTTCACAGTACAGATCAAAATCTGGTAAACTATTTCATCAACATATCCATAATAAAAAAAAAGACTTTTATCATCATCACTACCGATTATATCAAGTTCGTTATTCATGGTAGCACACACACAAATTTATCTATTGGTTCAGACCACATTCGTATGCTCACATAAACAAAATGACATAATGCTCATGAAACATATCGACATGGCCGTGCTTGACCACAAGCTGGTCAAGCATGGAATTGGAGCCAATATAGTTATAAGTAATTTAGGAGCTAATTTGACAAGAATCATTGTTGATGTTTCATTTGTCAAGATCATGAGTTCGAACCCAGCTATATACTATTTTGGGGTCAATTTTTTTTGCCGCTTCTGACCTTAGAAAAGTCAGGCACGGCCTGCATATCAATATTATGTTCATAAAGCATATTGACAAGACTATCATCTGATCCGGTCATACGGGCTTTAAACTATATGAGTCTAATCAACCACAAGACTACGTGCCCATAAGGCCACATGCACACTTATAGAAAATATATGTTGTATTGTAAAAAAAAATGTTGTATTGTTGCTAAGTAGGTCAAAAAACTATAATTCACCCTTTTGACCTACTTAGCAACAATACAACATTTTTTTTACAATACAGCATATATTTTCTATAATAATACAACTGTGCCTTTTTAAACAAGAAACATGCAACCAACATAATATAAATTAATAATTAGTATATGTAAAAGAAAAATCGTGATTTTTTTCTTGTTCACATATCATCTGAAGCTAATTTTTGATAGTTAAAGAGGGAAAGGTAAATATGTATCATCTCAGATTTACAAGATCCACAAATTAAACGTCTGGGTTCACGGTGGTGAGAGAAATAGACATAATTCCAAATTTTGTGCAGTGAGAGAAGGAGGAGGTTTCTGGGATTCTGAAACTGAGAGGCGCAAGTAAGACGGCACCACATCGGCTGTGAGGCGAAGTCACGATTCCCGATTCGCATTCAGAGATTCGTATTCCATAAGAAAATTTCAAGTCAATAAGTTTCTGTTGGTGGTTAGGAATAACAACGGTGGACCGGTGAATGCAGATCGCTATGTTTGAAAAAGAGAAAGAGATGAAGATGGAATCGTCGACTATACTATTTGAAAAAGTATAGTATATATTATTTAATGTAGGTATTCATGTAAGATTATTATACTATTTAAGATATAGTCTTTTATTTCATATATTTCTATACTATTTCCTTAAAATAGAACAATCTGCTATGTTTCTATATTTGATATTTCTCTTCTCTATCATTTTGTCTGATTGCTTGAAATAATATACCATATGTCCTAATTTACATTCCATATCTCATCTGTCAAAATTTCTAGTTAAGTCATTTGTCAACTGATTCTTTTTTTTTCTATGTAATTTGTTTTCAGGTTTGTCATGAAAAATTAAGCATTCTAGGTAGCTTGTTTGAAACTAGATTTGAACTTCGGGTTGGAAACCGATAAATAATTATTTTAACCTATGGTGGATCAAACTAATCAAGACTGCTTTAGAACACATGCATTTGGTGATCATTGATATGAGTTTTGGTATATTTACAAACTCGATTTTAGCATTTAGTTAACCATACCCATATAGGCGTAAACTTTACATAAATCTCTATTATTCTATTTATAATGATTATATTTTACGTTTAAAAGTATATTATTGTAACTGTATAGTACTATGTACTATGCTATTTATTTTGTTTCATTATGTTTGGGCTTAGGGTATATATTTGGATTTATGGTTCAGTGATTAGGATTTAGAGTTTAGTTACTAGGATTTAGGGTTTAAAATTTAGGGGTTGGGGTGAGGTTCGTGTAGGGCTTAGTATTTAGGGGTTGGGATGGGGTTCGTGTAGGGATTAGTATTTAGGGGTTGGGAATTTGGGATGGAGTTTGTGTCCTATACTATTTGGGTGATATAGAATAGAATAATCTAATCATTTACAAATTCAATTTTATCAATTCTTTAACTACACCCACACAAATGTAGACTTCACGTAAATTTATCTTATTCTATTATAATAATGTATTTTTCATTTAATATATATTATTAGAAATAGTGGAAATAGTATCTCCTGATATTCTCTTTATTATAAATTTGATTATCTGGCAAATTTATTCTTAACTCACTAGTTTAGGGTTAGGAATTTAGATATAAGGTTTAGTATTTAAGAGTTTTGGTTGGGTTTAGTATTTATGGGTTACAAATGGAGTTAGAGTTTTATACTATTTTAAAGATATGGAATACTTTTTTTTTATTTTAAAAATTATATTTCATTTATTTATTTTATTGCACATACCATAAAGTAAATAAGTGTATGGCATGGTTGATTTTACGTGACTACGTTATCTATTCTTTTCTTCTTTTACCGGATAATTGTTAATAAAGAAGGTATAATCAGGTAAAATATGTGGTAAATTTTAGTTAGTTAAAAATGTCAAAATCAACGCTATTATTAAGAATAACCCCTTTATTATTGTTTTTGACAATAAAGGTCCCTAAACGTTAGCCAAATTTTCCGTTAATTTGGATGATCGATAGCTCTACAAAATACACGCCGTTAAAAAAATATTGGTAGTGTCGGGTTCTTTTTTGGGAAGTCGGATTTGGTTCTCTTTTAAAATAATAACTAGTATTCTATCACTACTGCGTAGAGGACAAAAATGGTTTATTTGTGTAATAGCTATGTTTGGAGTGTAACTTAGATAAGTAGCATTGATTTTGACATAATGTAATGTCAGACATTTATGCCACTTTTCAGCTGGTTTTATCCCTTTCTTTAATAAGTTCTCAGTCAACATGTGTGATAAGAGATGAAAGAAAGATGAGCCATCTACGTCATATGTTGACCACATATATCTATACTGAGGGTTCTATTCTATGTAGTCGAAGTAGTATAGGAAGGATGAGCGATCCACATATACCTTTATTGTCACATACATGTACACTAAGTGTTCTATTTCATATCACTGAAATAATTTATAATTATAATTCACCTATAACCCCATATATAACCTCTAAATACTAAACATTCCCTAATCCATAGATACCAAATCTTATCACAATCTCTCCCCAATCCTTAAATACTAAATCATAAATCCAAATATAAACCATAAACACAAATATGAACCCAAAGTTCAAATAGAATTGAACAAAATAAATAACATAATAAAGATCAGTGAAATTATGAAAGGTATATGATTGTATGTGAGAAGATAGTGATGACCCCAATCATACTACCTCGCTTGCTAAATACTAAACCCTAAATTTTAATAACTAAACCTTATCCAAATATAAATCCAAATACAATGGAACAAAATTAATAAATAACGTGGTATATATTGGTCTAAATACTAAACTCTAAATCATATCTAATAAACCTTACACCCTATTCACTAAACCATAAATTCAAATAGAATCGAACAAAATAAATAGCATGTTATATATTGGTGAAATTATGAAATTTCTATGATTTCATGGTAGAAGCTAATGCTGATCTCAACCATATTCTTTCACCTTCTAAGTACTAAACCCTAAACTATATTAACTAAACCATAAACCCAAATACAAACCCTAAACCCAAATAGAATGGAATAAAATAAATAGTATGATATATATTGGTGAAATTATGAGATATCTATGATTTCATAGAAGAAGTTAATGATGACCCCAACCATACCCCTCGCCTTCTAAATACTAACTCCTAAGCCATATTCACTAAATTTTAAACTCAAATATAAACCATAAACCCAAATAGAATGGAACAAAATAAATAGCATGGTACATATTGGTGAAGTAATGAAATGTCTATGATTTTATAGAAGAAATTAATTCTGACCTCAACCATATCGCCTCACCTTCTAAATACTAAACCCTAAGCCTAAATATAAACCTTAAACCCAAATATCAAAATCTAAAAAAATACATATATTATGTAAAATTAACTATACAATCTAGATCATATTACAATATTTATTTGTTCAAAAACTATATTTATAAACAAAATAAAACACTCTTTAGTAATCATCAAATGGAATAGAACATGATAAAATAGAACAGTAGCAAAACATATTGTATTTCATAATATGAATTAAACAAACATAATACATATTGTTTTATATTTCTATTATATATGTGGATAAAATAGAACAAAATAAAACAAACTCCGATCAACTTAGGTCATTCACAGCGATAAAATATAAGTGTATCTGACAACATCAATGGTTATAGTACATAATAATGAATTTTTTTGTTGATACAGTAAATAGAAGAGAAGAACATACGGTGATAACGTGATGATGGCCCGACAATTCCAGAAGAGTAGTTGAGCGCGGACTTGCAAACACAGAGTAATAAGGAAAAGAACCGATGAATCGGGCAGAGGTGACGATGTGGAGCAACTCGGTGTCGGAGACCATTCAACTTGATGAAATTACCAAGAAAATTAAAAAAAAATGAAGATGTGAAGACAATTAAACCACGACTTAACTTTTACACATAATAATTATATTTTTAATTTTTTTTCCTGCAAGTTATGCCAGTTGCAAGAAAGGGAAATATTGTATTCTTTTATATATATATAACGGCGTGTATAGGAATGTTAGGAAAATTGGTTATTTAATGAATTAAGCTTTTTTTCCTTGCCATACATCCCAATTTTCCAAAAGAAAATGATCAACTTATTGTGTTTTGCTATTTAGCAGTTAAACATAAATCAAAAAATATTATAAGATGTTATCATCATGACTTGTTTTTGTCGTTAGTAGAACACAAATATAAAAAAAATCTAAGGAAACCAAACAATATATGCTGTTTCTTTATGTTAAAAATTTAGTAAAATACAATATTTATACTTGTAATTTCAATTTTGCTAAAAGTTTTTTTGGGTAGTATTAGATTTTCTGCTATTTCCACATGTTTTGAAATTTGCAGATTTTTTTTATATATTCATTTTTTCTTCACTTCTCAGATTTTTCTTTTTAGTAGATATAAATCATACTAATTTTTCAAAGAAATCTTTTTGTTTTTGAAACTTCCAGAAAAACTTTGCACGTGAAGGAATGAGGTTTGATAAATTATAATATGATATGAATAACAATCTATCTAAGATAAGAAATGAGTTTTGTAGTAATATGCAGTTAAAATTACCTCATACTAATATAAATAATAATGATATTATAGGTAGTTATATATATGTCGTTGGTGATCATGGTGGGAAGGAAGAACAGACGCCGAGGTTGACATATAAATCTTTTTTTTTATCGAACATATAATTTTTTAATATTTCAAAAAAAAATAAAAATTTAAATTAACTGTTCCTTAACTTTTGTTTATTTTTGTTTTACATTTGTTTTTTTAATTTTAAATTGTTTTTAATTATGTGGTAATATGTTATAGGTTGAGTGATTTGTATTTTAGTATATAAAAGATTAGTATTATTGTTTGTGCTACGCAGAGGTCCATTTATTGTTTCTAAAATTGTTTGACCATTGTCATAATTTTCAATGAATATTATTTAAAATATTATATGAACAAATGATATATAATGTTAGTGCATTGACACAAACCAGTTGAAGGATAAACAATAATTTTAATATCATTATTATAAAATGGATATATGTATGCGAAACTTTCCAAAAAAAATTAATACAATATATAAAAAAATATAAAATATAGCTGAAATCCTTCATTTCAAACATTAAGTTTACTTGACGTTTCTGTAATAAAAATACTTAATTTCATGTAAATTTAGATATGATACGTCTAATAAATTTATTATTTTAATTTTTTTAAGTTTAAAATAAAAATTGCATTGACGTACGTCTTTACATAACTTCTTTTTAAAACCAACAAAATTAACCCACAATACTTATTTTGATAGTTTTGAATTTTAAAAAATAAATTTTATAGCTTTACTTTGTTTTTAGATTAAATTATAATGAACTGTCTAGCAATAGTTAAGCAAAGTAAATTCACCTTTAGAATCAGAAATTCTAGCTCCAGTAACGCGTCAAACAAAAGTTTTAAGGTCAAACTCAACTGCAATAGTGAATGGCGGAATGCTGAAACATAATTTTGATTTAACAAAAGAAATATTGATTAACAAATAAAAGAAAAGTAGTAAAAAGTGGAAAACAGGCCAAACCTGATGCATGTCCCTATTGAACGATCAATGCGTGTGAGTGTAGTTTTGATTATGCTCCATCCCATCTATCCAAACTGTGACCTTCATGATCTAAAATTGAATCTCTTCAAAATTACCAAACCAGTATCAATCTCCTCCCATAATTACACAATATTGATCTAGAATCTTGTCGATGATGAACTTTTATTCAGACTATGAATAATTAAAGGTTTGAATTGAATTGATGCAGAAAAAAAAAGAAGACACAAATAATTTCCTCGAGGTCAAAACTAAAAATTGAAGAGAGATAAAATTGAAAATGGATCAGAAGTTATCTAGAAGAAAAACAGTTTCAAAATTGTACTCAAATGATTTTAAACGTGGATCAAATATTATGAGAAAGTCTAGGATATAGTTGCTGTAGATTAGGGATTCAAGATTCCTTTCAAACAATATATTTTTTAAATAGAACTTTCGACATGTAAAAATATGATTTGTCAAATAACTTTTACTTTAGTATATAAGAGATAAGTAGATTTTGTTTGTGAATACGGTGACGAACTGAGGGGAGAAGAGATCAGATTGGGTTTAAGAAGAGGGGTTAGGGTTTTCTGCGGTTATTGAGAGGGAGTATGAGGAGATGAGGAGGTTTTGCAAGGACGTGCGGAGATGTCGGAGATTGGGAGGGAAGAGACGATGATCGCGAGGAGTAAGAAGATGATGATGATGACGCCACTGTTGGTGTGTATCGTCTTTGACAATCTACCAAAAGATTTCATGAAAGTTTACGAAGTTTTGTAAATACATTTATTGAATACCTTCATGAGTTTGTAAATACATTTATTGATATAGAATTTTATAAAGATATTATATATATTTAACATCATCTTCCAAATTTCTAAAAGAAACTATATTTTAAGTAATATTTTTAATTATGCATATAAATCAAATTCAAAAAGAATATATAAAAATTTATGAATAAACTCCTAAATATATATACAAGTTACATTCAAAAATGTATTTATAAAATCATGAATGTATTCTTGAATTTTGTTTTTTTACTAATTCAGCAAAATACAGAACAGTTTTCCTAATTGTTTTTGAAGAAAAATCTCTTCTCCAAAAAATGATATTTTTGCAAATAAAAAATTATACAAAATATTTGAAAAAATTATTTTCGCTTTAAATTTTAATATATTTATTTATGTATTTAATAAATAATTAAAATTATAAATAAAAATGAAATTATCATTTAACTATTTAATGAAACTTATTTTGGTCACGTTGACTTTTGGGTAGATTTAGAAAACAAAACTACAAAAAGCTAATTATAGGATTTGCCGATTATTTTTAGATATGTTCTTTATTCCTTTATATCCTAGATCTAATTTTCTTTATCGATTGATTTTTTCATTGTGCAAACTCACTTTCTTTGGGGGTGATTGGATAAAGCGGTGTGTGCTGTGCACAGCTTCAATTCTTTCCACAGCACTAAAACAAAAGCAATCAAGTTTGGTTAATTTTTTAATCTCACAGCCATATCTATTTTTCTTTTATTTTATGGCGGTAAAGAGCTAATTTTCTAGAGTACTCTCTCAACTGCTTTTGAAAACATTTTTTCTCTTTTCTATAAAAGTATGTACACCTCTTTTCATATATAGTAATATATTTCATTAATATAAATATAATTATATATATCTTACATATATAATTCACAAAAATGTTTCAAATAATATGTATACATATAAACGGTATATAAATAAAACTTTCACATACATATATAAATAAAAATTTGATATTTTAATTTATATCATAATCATTTTACAGTTTATACAATAATTAATCAACTTAGAAATATTAATTTTAATTTTACGAAAATATTATTTTATTTTAATGTTAATATAATAAATTTTAATTTTAATAAATATATGTACAATGTTAATATTAACCAATCATACTTTCTTTGAAAATTCACTGCTAAAAATCTTACAGCTACAGCACAAAATCCTACAGAAGAAATTATGGAGCAAAAATAAAAATCTACAGCTGCAACCAATCGGACCCTTTGTCTTTCGTTTCTACATATGTGAGTGTGTTGACATCTTATTCTTTTTACTCCAGAACTAGGTGTTTTGCCCGCACATGCGGGCATAATTCTCTTATAAATATTTATTAGTTGATGTTTCATTAATTTAAAAATCAGCATAGTGTTATTATTTATGTTTTCAAAAAGTAAAAATCAAACATCAAATAATTATCAATGACAAAACTCAAACATCAGAAATATTTAAAAGAATATATTTCTATAACTTTTTTTCTTGATTTGTATTTAATTATAATATCTATATCTTAATTTTGAATTTTATATTAGAAAAACATATTTTCAGGATAACAATATAATGCATAAGTTCTTTATTTTCTGAAAATATAATATGATATTTTTTTAACTATATAATAATTATTTAAGATTATAAAAATTATGACATATAATTAAAATTACCTAAAATCATTGAGAACTTAATGAATCAGCAAATTCACTTCTTAAATAATTTTTCTTGAGTGGAATTTAATTAATAATAGATAAGTTTCTCTATTTTACTTTTAAATTATATAATATAAAAATATATTTTCAAGATAACAACATAATACATAAGAATTACCATATTCTCCAAAAGTATAATATTATTAGTGTAAATTTATTTCAATTATAGAATAATTACAACTTTTTATATCTTAATTTTAAATTTATAATAGAAAAATATATTTTAAGACAGCAAACTAATACATAAGAAGTATTTTATATTCTAAGAATCTGATACTAATCTAAATTTGTTTTAAATATATAATAAATTATATAAATTGATAAATTATCAAAATTACCTAAAATCATGGAAAATATGACAAATCAGCAAATATCAAATTCACTTCTTAAATAGTATTTATAGATTTTTTACATGTTAATTTTAAATTTTATAATAGAAAAATAGTTTTTTCAAGATAACAGCATAATACATTAGAATTAACTTATTTTCTAAAATATCATATTATTAATATAAATTAGTTTTAATTATATAATCAATAATAAAAAAATTATAGAAATTCTGAGAAATGATCAAAATTACCTAGGATCAATGAGACAAATCAACAAATTCACTTTTCAAATAATTGTTTTGATGATTTATATTTAATTATGATTTATATTTAATTATTAATAATATAATTTTATCTTAATTTTATATTTTATATTAGGAAAATATATTTTCAACATAACAACATAATCCATAATGATTATCTTATTTTATAAAAAATAATAATTATTATTATAAATTCTTTTTAATTATATTTAAATATTAAATTATTAATATAAATTTGTTTTAGATAAATATAATAGTGTTTATATCTTAATTTAAAATTAAAGTTTTATATATAAAAATATATTTCAAGATAACAACACAATTCACAAGAATTATCTTATTTACTAAAAAATATAATATATTCATATAAATTCGTTTTATTTATAAATAAAATATATATAAAATATTAAAAATATGATAAATAAACAAAATTAGCTAAACTTATGGAGAACATGACAACTAAGCAAATTTACTTCTTAAATAATAGTATAGATTACAATCTTAGAACATGTTTCCTTAGTTTATAAATCCGTTATATACTAAATCACAAGTCACACGACTAATCAAATTATAACACATGTCATGTGATTTAAATTTTTTAAAAAATTTGAAGCAACAAACGAAAAACAGTTTCGTTAACAATTTCTATCTATTTTTATTTATTTAAAACCCCCTAATATCTCTCCCACTACACCCATCATCATCTCACCTCACGTATACTATCTTTCTCAATACTTACAATGCCATAAGAAATTCATAACTACTTAGTCATAAGAGAGAGACAGAAAAAAAGGAAGGCAAAAAAGACACAAATGCAAATGTTGACATGGAAGAATAGCTTTTGATAAAGGTAAACAGTTTCCACTATTTCACTACGAAAATCATATTGGTGAACTGTTTTTACAGTACAATAAGTTTTACATCAAAGGATAGATTGAAAACATCATTCAATATATTATGGTGAGAAGTTTTTTTCTCTATAACTCTACTGTTTCAGTTCAAATATTATAAAAGAAAATTGGTTCATATACGATTGTAAAGGCGAGATAAACATCAAACGCTGAAGAGAGCAAAATCACCGGTACCATAGGATGATAGAAGACAAAATTAATAAAAGTATATATTAGCAGTTTGATGTTTATATTACTGCAGTCTTTTCAATATACAATGTTTTCTATAAAACGTTTGATATATCAAAATACATAATAATAAGAAAATTATTTTTCAATCTACTGCATCCTCTTGACTACTAGAACTAATAGGCAGTAAAAAAATCAAATTCATGAATAATTTTAGATATTTTCTAAGGTAAATTTTGGAAGTCTTTTGGATATACTTAATTTTATAGAATGGTTGAAAAATATGGAATTTGGAAAAATCATAATGCTTCTCCTTTTTGTGTGTTCTTCAAAATAAAGTGTAACTATATCTATATTATATTTGTAAAAAAAGTATTCCCATACAAAGCATGGGGTCAATACTAGTCTAGCTATAAGGTTTAAGCCATTTCACTTTTCTTTTTCTAGTTTTATTTATTAATTATATATTTGAAAATGATTAATTTTTCTAGAGCTTCTAGTTTTAGTCTTTGTTAATTTAATAACTTACACTAACTTTCTTTTATATGGTAGTGCTAAATTTTTAAGGTAGGACTAACTAAGTAATTATAAACATAGACCCTACGATCTTTCAAAAAATAAACAGCACTATGTAATATAATCATAGTAGCACTATGTAATTATAAACATAGTGCTGATTTATCTTTAGAAAAAACATAGACCCCACGATCTTTATTTGTTATTTTTTGAAAGTGGCCAATAATCTCTAGTGCTTTGTTTTTTAGCCTTAGTTAATTAATCACAAACAATATTAAAACTTGTTTGTAGCAAAAAAATAAATAAATAAAGTTTGTTTATGTTAGTGCTGATTTGTTGACAAAAAAGTGTTAGTGCTGATTTGATCTATTGTGTTATTCCAATCATTAAATTTAAAAAAGAAATACTAGATTTTGATCCGTACACCCATGCGGATATTTGTTTTACATCTTAAAAATATATCATATAGGTTTATTATACAGAAATATTGTGATATTAGAGTTTGATTATTATTTGTACTGAATGTTTTTTTATCTTTGGATTGTTAGCACATATAAATTTATTCGTAACTATTTGAATTATTATTTATTTTTATGTCAATTTTATATTATTCATGTACATCAATATTTAAATATATGATAATATAAATTATATATAATATAAATGGACTACTAATTTTTGCATAGAAAATAACTATGTTTTAATATTTATGTAAAATGATTTTATATGGTTTTTATATAATATTGTTTGTATTAATTTATATATATCAAATCAGTTACTGTTAAAATTAATTAATTATTTACTTTAAGAAAAAAATTATTAAAAATATATTGTCATTTGAAACAATCATTTATGTTGGTCATAAGTTAAAATTAATTAATAATATTTCAGTAAGGTTTTGTTAAAAATAACTAATGCTAAAAATTAGGATTAGTTAGTTTCTATTTGCATTAGGTGTAATTAAAAAGGTATTTTAAGGATTAGTTTATATTGGTATTTCTCCTTTAATTAGATAGATATAGGGTACTTAATTAAGTGATAAACACCTTCAAATGGTTGATGAGATTCTGTTAAATATGAATATAATTACACTAATGAAATTGATATTATGAGACAATGCATAATTAATATAATAGCATAGCAAATAAATGTGAGATAAATGCATAGATATTAACAATCATTTTAGTATCACATAAATTTAAAGAAAAATATCTTTGAATAATTTACACTAACTAAGAAATTCTAGAAAAAAATAGTATTATAGATAAATTTGGCTGGAAATGACATGAGTAATAAGGTATGTATTGATCATATTAAATGTGTATAATATCTTCTTTTTTTTTTATAACACTGAGTAATAAACAAAGTTCGAAAGTAAACAAGTATGAATAACTGAAAACAGGAAGATGAAATGTCAGTAGACACCATCAAAACAACAAAAGATAAGAGAAGATGTGTATAATATCTTTAGTAACAGTAAATGATGTAACAGAAATATATGTGAGAGAATCTCGTGTATGTATATAACAGTTGGTATCATTAATTTCAAAAAAAAGAGAAAAATATATCTTTTAAATAGATAATTATTTTTAAGGCAGTGACAAAAATACTAAATATTTAGAAGAGTTAAGAGGTATTTCAAAAGGATATTTCAATTTTAATAGATTAGATGCCTATAAAAGCATAGCTCTCGAGACCAAAAATAAAGAAAAAGAAAGCTACTGCTTTAGTGAAATCCCTACAGGATTCTATTGACATGTTTCTTACAAATTTGACTGAAACCAGTAGAATTGATTTATGATTTTTATGATCCAGTGGAAGATAATAAGATAAATGATGAGAATGTTAATGAAGAAGATAAAGGATGCTCATAGAAGAAGATGAGAATTTAAGTGAAAAAGAAAATAAATATATAAATGATCAAGAGAGTACAGATATATTCCCTTTGATTTTTAATATATGATATTTTAGAAAAAAAATATTTTTGTTTAAAATTATGTGACTTTTCAAAATTTTATATAAAATTTATCAACAGTTAATGTTATATAGCCAATGACACTATATCTTCTATTTTCTTACTGGTTAAATTATGGCTGGATAAGTAATTAATGATATATTATTTAAAAAATAAAAAATAAAATATTATTTTAATATGTGTGAATAATCTTAAAATATCATATATTAAGAAATGGAGCCGCAGACTCAACCGCATCCGCAGAAACCTGCGTCAACGAAACGAACAGGATTTACTAAGAAATGGAGACAATACGGATGGAGTATATACCAAGAATGTGGAATCTAAAGATCATCATGTAGAAGTTTAGGTATTTTTTTATCCTGAAAATTAGTAGAGAGTCAAACATGGATTAAAATTTGTCATGGTTAGTGACTACCGAATGACTTTTTTTGTCAACGAATGATTTTTTTTTTCTTTTGAAAAGAGAAGACAAGTAGTCAATAATTTACTCATGCACACACTATAAGAGCTTTGAATAATGAAAAGAAAGACAAGTGTTGAGTAGTTTATCTTTTAGTAAATAAACTAGGTTAATATCCGCACATTGCGCATAGTGAAACAGTTCTTAATAATAATGTGTTGCATATCTTAACATGAAATATAATTTGTTGCATAATAATGCATATGTTTTGAAACACTAATAATAATACCGCAAAATCAATTTCTTGAAGAAAAACAAAAAAATGAGTTTTTCAAGAACCCAGGTTTCTCACCAAAACCAAAAATTAACTTTTTATCGAGAAACTGAAAAATCGAGGGTTTGTACTGAAAACAAAAAAATGAGTTTCTCGATCAAAACCGAAAAATCAAGCTTTTTGATAAAAAAAAATAAAAATCAAATTTAACCGGAAAATCGAGTTTTCCTGGAAAAATCGGAAAATATTGTTTTCCACTGAAACCGGAAAATCAGATTTTTCTCGCAAAACCCACAATTTTTTTTTCACCAAAAGCACAAAATCATGATTTTTCGCAAAATCGCAAAATTAATTAAGTTTTCAGTCAAAACTTTAAAATTGAGTTTCCCGCCAAAAACACAAAATCGTATTTTTCTACCAAAACCGTAAAATTCTATTCCACGCCAAGTCGCTTTAAATGATTTTTCTCGCAAAAAATCATAAATTGTATTTCCGTGCTGAAACCAGAAAATAAGAAAATTTGGCCAAAATGATAAAACCAAGTTTTTCGTAGATTCACATCATCATTTTTGTCTAATATGTATGAACGAACAATCGAAATCCAAACAATTTGATAGGGTTGTCTTAAGTACAATGTTTGTATTAGTTTTCAGGCATTAAGACATCTGCAGGTTGTTTGCTTTATATTTTAAATTATATTCATGCATTTTCAATGTTAATGATGCTTGCTTTGTGTAATATATATATATAGGGAATCCATCGATATGTTTGATAGGTTTTCTTAATAAAAATATTATATTAGTAAATTGTTGATGTTAATGTTACTTGCGTCTGTATAGGGGATAAACCTTCTCAGACATGATATGTTTGCTTTATATATATATATAAAAAATTATATTCCTTCGTTTTTTATTGTTTGCTGTTTGTTTATTTTAATTCTGATGTTTTTTTAAACATATAGAAGAACAAACACAACTACAAAATAAAAGTACAATGAATTGAAAAGGTTAAAAGCAGCATAAAACAAATTAACTATTAATTATATTTTAAATAGTTAATTTGCAAACAAAAAGTGGAAGAACCGCTTGATACACTAGAAACTAGGTGATTTTCCCGTGCTCATGCACGGGCATGTATATTTATAAAATAAATATACAATAATAACTGATTGATATTTACTTTAATTTTTAAATTAATTTATAGTTTGTATGTCTAATTTATATTATAATATTATATTACTTTAATTCTATATATAATTTTAGATATGTTATATTTAGTCTGTTTTATTGTTTTTACGGTCGATTTAGTTATCATTTAGATATATTGGATTCTATATATTTCTCTGAATTCAAAAATTATCTTTTATATTTTTAAATATTAAATTTTTGATTAATTGTCTTATTTGCATTTATGCTGGTTGTTATCTTAGAAATATTAGTATATTTAGTAAGATTATATATAACTTAAGATTTTTTGTGCTTAGAAGGAAAAAAAATAAAAACTAAAGTTTCTGATTCTAAATTACATACATAAGTAACTAATGAATTTTTAGAAGATTTTGAACACATATCAATATTTACAATAGTTAGAATATTTTATAAATTCTAAATAAATTTATGCTTTAGATTGTTTGGATGGTAAACTGAAATTTATTTTAAATAATTCTAAAAATAAGGATTCTGATTTGCTTAAGTATTTGACTATGGTTATATTAAGTTTCACAAACAAAAAAACAAAAAATTAAAAATCAAAAGATTATTAAGAAAACAAATAATTTTAACTATTAAAATATAATACATCTACCTCGTTAAATTATATAGTGTTATGGTATTTTAAAATAATTGTAGTTATTTTCTGTTTTTGTGTTTGTGAAACTTAATATAACCATAATCAAAATACTTAAGTAAATCAGAATCTTTATTCTTAGAACAGATAATTTTAACTATTAAAATATAAATATATATCTACCTCGTTAAATTATATAGTGTTATGATATTTTAAAATAATTGTAGTTACTTGATCAAAAGATGTTTATCATTAAATTTATTTTTAGTTTTATTTTNAAATATATATCTACCTCGTTAAATTATATAGTGTTATGATATTTTAAAATAATTGTAGTTACTTGATCAAAAGATGTTTATCATTAAATTTATTTTTAGTTTTATTTTTAGTATCTCTTAAAATAGTCAGTAAAAAGTGATTGTTTTTGAGAAATTATACTATATAAGTAAAATAGAATTTATATTTTTACTGTAATTGTAAGATATTATAGTCAAATAAATATACTAAAAAATAATTTCAATAATACTAATTATAAAAAAATGTCAGTTAAACATATATCAGTTTATGTTAGTTGATTATTTTATGTAATCATCTAACAAAATAGATAGATATATACAAAAACAATTATTTTGAAAATAGATATATTTTATTGTTTAAAATTATTTTTTTAAGGAAAAAATATTTCTTTTTCAAATAGCAATATTTTTTGTGTGAAATTTATTTTATGAAATCTCATTATATACAGATATTGTTTTTTTTTATCTAAGAAGATATAGATATAAAATATTTTATGTTATTTAAATTAATTATTACTATTTTGTGAACTTTCCATTTTTTATTAAACCATATTATATATACTTATATTTTCGTTTTTAAATAGTTTTGTAAATTTTATAAATGTTTTCTTTTTATTTTATATTGTTATTCGGAAATTTTTAAAAAGGAAATAATATTTAATTATATTTTTAATTCATTAGGGGTATCATAGTAATCAACCAGCGAGAAAGTTAACGTGAGCGCGACACCTAAGAAAGTGACTTCTCAAATATATTATAGAGATAGGCTGAGTTACTACTGTTCATTATGGATCATCTTTTTTGCTTATATATTTGAACCACTAGTGGTTCAGAAAATATTTTATTAATTTTAATCAGAACCACTTTGTAATCGTAAATGAATGTTGAATGGAGAATACAAAAGCAGTTCCTCCTTCTTAGTGTGCGAACCATCTTTTATCCGCTCTCCATTCTATGCCATAAACAACATAGCTTTATAGAAGGTCTCAGATTCTTCCTCGAGTTCTAAATCTTTCTGCTGAATTAAATTTAGAGAAATTAGGACGTACACCAGAGAACTTATGTGTATTTAGTGATTTACCAAATTCTACTATTTGTCCTTTGATTGTGTATTTTATGGAATCTGCTACCCCTATATTGGACAGTGTTAAAATCTATGGCTACATGTAGACAGATCGACAAAAAGATCTTATTCTGTGCACCCAAATCTTCATCAAGATAAAGTTTACCAATTTCCTTAAATTTTTTTAAAATTTTGGAATTTAAAATTGTTTCCTATTTTGCTCTTTCATCTCTTTACTTGCACTTAAACCCCCGACCATTTCATCTATACTAATAATTTTGAAACTCAATTTCTTCTGATTAGAAACATGGATTACAGTTGTTTATCTTCTCAAAATAGAAGGAATTGACGAGGTAGCATCACCTTGTTTACAACCAAAGAGGATTTTTCTAGGGAGAAGAACCAGTTGGTGTTAGGATAACACAGTATCAGAAATCTTGTCATACTAGACAAGTACTTTAACGCTCTTGAAGTGCGTCGATGTTAGCCGGGTACCTTGGTTGCACTGCTCAAATCCTTAACATGGTCAACCAAAGTTGTAAATCTAGAACTTCCGATTAGCTGGCTAATATCATATTTGAATGGCTACATATGTTGATACCCGTATAAGGGTAACTCAAGATATGTAGTATGCAGGGTTTAGTGTTTAGGGCTTATTGTTTACGGTTAAGGGTTTATCGGTTAAGGGCTTATTGTTTCTAGAGACGATTTCTCCCCTAACCGATAAACCCTTAACCGTAAACAATAAGCCCTAAACACTAAACCCTGCATACTACATATCTTGATTTACCCTTATACGAGTATCAACATATGTAGCCATTCAAATAGGATATTAGCCAGCTAGACGGAAGTTCTAGATTTACAACTTCGGTTGACCATGTTTAGGATTTGAGCAGTGCAACCAAGGTAGCCGGCTAAACAGATATATGACCATGTTCAGAAAATCATCAAAATATGATTAAAAAACCATTTCGAAATACTTTTTTCGAATTTGAAACATATAGAAATTAAATATTTACCCATGGGTTCATTGATCCATAGGGGGAGTTTTTGTTTAGATTTGATCGCATGGGAAGGATTTATTTGGGATTTTCATTAAACAGTTAAGGGTATAAAGATTAGTGGATGATATAAGTTATTTAATTTTTTTGGATTCATTATATGCTCCAATAATCTTCATACCCTTCACCAATCTGCATACCCTCTACTATGTTAAGGGTTTTTTGTTCATTATATCCTCCACTAATCTTCATACCCTTCCCCATTTAATGGAAATCCCAAATAAATCCTTCCCAAGCGATCAAAACTAAACAAAAACTCCCCCCTATGGATCCGTGAACCCATGTAAATAGCCGTACAAGCAATTATTTAAACATCTTTCATGTAAACATCCAAATAGACTCCAACAATGTAAATAGCCGTACAAGAAATGATTTAGCCGGTTAGGCACTTGTATAACTACAGTTTGTAATCTTATTAAGATAAAATCAGTCCAAAGATATTGTCTATCTAAACATCCAAAGAGGTATCCAACAAAGTAAATAGCCTCTAAACAAATACTTAGCTGGTTAGTAACCATGTAAAGGTAAATACTACAACTGATATCTTTCATGTAAACATCCAAATAGACTCCAACAATGTAAATAGTCGTACAAGCAATTATTTAGCTAGCCAACTTCATTTTAATGAATCTGTGTGCATCGGTCCAGCGTATGGGGTTCAAGGGTTTATCATGTGGGATGTGAGTATATTGTTTAGGATTTACGTTTTAGTGTAAGGGTTTAGGGTTCAGAGGTTAAGGGTTATGGTTTAGGATTTAGGGTTTACGACATAGGGTTTAGGATTTAGATCTTAGGTTTAATGTTTTTGAGTTAGGGTTTATGGTCGAGGTTTAGGGGTTAGAGTTTAGGGTATATGTTTTCGTGTATAGGAGTCGGGCTTCCAGAAATAAATTCATATACATCACTAGGATATTAAAATTATGGACCGTTAATATTATGTTTGGATGTCTTTCATATTGTTAACCGGCTCATCTATTTATTAATCTTTAGTTTATACACGCTGATAAAATTGGTAGTCATTGTGAAAAAACTTACTATTAGTATTTGTGGATGGTTACTAGGACCAATAACCGTCCAATCCAGAGTGTACACATATGTATGTGTGGATGGTCACTACCACAAGTAACCGTCCAATCCCAGTTACAGACATTTGTGTGTCCATGTTAGCAACTCACCTTCATTGTACTGAACAAACGTGATCTGGTCTAGTCTACCAAGATTGTTCATTGGTTTAGGGCTTAGGATGATCTCTTTAACACAAAGTGGAGGATGGTATAGGGTTCATGATTTAGACAGCCCCAAAGTGGAGGACGTACAAATACACATCTATATACACATTTTCTGTAATTAAAGGAGGTAAATCTTTGACCTTGATTTGTTTTTCCCACGCACCGCTTGCGTCAGAAATTGCGTGGACAAGAAGGTTTCTGCAGTTAACACTATTTAAGTGTGTTTACCAATGCAAAATAATAATATCATCTAATATCTAAACAATATCTAAACAAAATATAAATAAAATCTAAAGAAATCTTCTACACCTATAAACCCTACACACCTAAGTCCACGGAAGTTGAAATGCAAATAGGAAGGACATTTCTGTCATCAACCATATACCAATCTCTACAACTTTTTGAGTCACGTACTGTTATTGGTATACTCTTAATTTGAGCTTCTTTCATGGTTTTTGACCTAATTTACTCTTAAATTTATTGATTGTAGTTTATAGATATTGTGTGAATCCAAAAACATTTGTTACTAGCTGATGTCATGGTGGCCCAAAACATTTGTAGTTATTTCCATAAATAAGTTCGAATGATTTATATGCATAATTGTATTTTGTGTGATACCAATAACAAAATCTGTAATTAATCTAGTAAAGAAAAATTACATTTAAATATAGTCTGAGAAGGACCGTAGAACCGCCACGTCAGCATGGCATTGATGTAAATAAATATTTAAATAAAAGGTTATTCTTTAATTTATCTTCTCTATTATTAATAAGCATACTAGATTTTGATCCGCGCTTAAAAAGCGCGGATTTGTTTCCGAAAATATATAAATTCCATTATTTTGAATTTTATATAAGGTATTGTATATGTTTAGACATATTTATTCGGATCCGTGAACCAAACCGTACCAAATTGAAAAACAAAAACTAAAGTTGAAAGGAATGTTACAAATAATCGAGCATTTTCAAACCCGCTGGAACATAAACATTTTTGACCCTTTGGAATATATAAATTCTTTTAAAGTGAATTTCTATATAAGAAGGTGTATAGGTTTGGACATATTTATTCAGAGCCGCGAACGGAACCATACCAAATTGAAAAACCAAAACCAAAAAATTGAACTGAATTTCACAAATAATCGAGCATTTTTGTGGGAACATAGATATTTTTAAACCCGCTAAAACATTGACATTTTTAAATCCGTTGGAATATAAAAAAATTTAAACCCGCTGGAACATAGATATTTTAAACCCGTTGGAATATATAAATTCTTTTAAAGTGGCTTTCTATATAAGATAATATATAGGTTTGGACATATTTATTTGGAGCCGCGAATCAAACCATACCAAATTGAAAAATCAAAACTAAACTGAATTTCACAATTAATCGAGCATTTTTAAAGAAGCTTTTTGTTTGTTATAGACACAGTTCTGATAATATAATTTTTGTTTATTGGGATAACTTATTAACGTTTTGGTCACGACATTCATAAGACACGGTTAAAGAAAATGATATGTTATAATATATTTATATGAAGTAGTATAATGAACTAATTTATGTAAAAATATTGTATAGATTTCAAAGTAACGTTGTATAGTTAGAGAGCATTAACTTTGGTCAATATAGTTAGAGAAAAATATTAGGAAATATTAGGTAACAAAAAAAAAAGGTAAGACCAAATAAATAGTTAGTTAATGAAAGGGTCCAACAACTTGTTATAAGTAGATTTTTTAAAACTCCTTCCCTTTTAATAGTATAGATTTTATAATTTCTTTTTATGTAAGTTGTTAACTTGAGACAAAATCTTAGTCAGATGGCACTAATGATTCATTAATTTGAAAAATATGTTTGAAATGTTAAGGTACCACTAGACTAATCATGAGCACATAAATGCATGAATTGGGATGGAACTTGAATTGAGGCCGCAGAAAAAACAAAACAATTGATAAGCATATTAATCAAGACGTTAACAAAGAGAGACATGAGGTGAATATGTAACAGCAATCCAAGGACGCATACCCAGACGAGACTCACTGGAAATACATGATAATTAGAAATTTTCGTTGGTAAAGTACTTGCTAAAATATTTTAAAAAAACATTTTCGGAGAAACGAAAGGTTATGAGGAGATGAAAATGAAAATTTCTTAAATTTTATTGAGTCAATGACTGAATAGGATTCAACAATAAGAGATCATGTTAGATGGTCTGAAAAGAGTTTTTTTCTTGATTTCATATGTAAACTAGATTTTGGTTTGCGTTTTAAAAACACTGGGATATTATATATTGTAAATATTTAATAAAAAATCATCAAATGCTTTTTTAAGATTGATAAAATAATAGATCTACCTTATTTAATTCCGTCTCATATTTGATGAATATATTTACGTCTCGACCGTTCGAACTCATTTATTTTTAAGTAAAAAAATTTATTCATTTAAATTCATGTAATTGTATTGGTCATCTATTTAAACCGATTATGATTTATTTTGAGTGACTAAAATCATTTATTTTTACAAAAATATATTTGTATTTTATTTTTCTTAAAAAATGTCAAATTCATTTCTAAAAATTGAAAACAATATTTAGATTTATTGTTTTGAACAAAATAAAAAATTAAATCAAGTAATTCATGTATAAAAATTTTAGTATCTACGGTTGTCATGCTTAGTGTGTTCAAAATAATATAAATTAAGTTAAAAACCATAAACAAAAAATTAGTAAAAAAATTATACACGTGAAAATTTACATTGTGAAAGTGAACCACCCTTTACATAGATCAAACGAAATCAAATAATTATACAAAATAATTTCTAACCTATATTTGAAAATATTCAATAAATTTTAAATTAGATTTGATTGTATATATATAAATGTGTATATATATATATATGCTATTTTTAAAATAGTTTTCGTTAAGTATTAAATAATTTAAAAATTGCAATCTTTTAAATTAGCTAAATATTAAGTAATTTAATGAATACCTACGATTCATAAGAAAACTCATATTTATCATTTTTTTTTTGTAAATTCGTTTTAAATATATTTATATTTTCCAGAATCGCATTAAATAATAATGATTATTGTCAAACTTAATAATTCTAGGAATAATCGACATGTCATATATATAGTTACCATATGTTGTACTTTTATTTAGCAAGTTGTTTAATTTTTTGTATTAAATGATATTGATTAGTAACCAAATTTAGAAATAAGAAGTGCATTGTCTTGGAAATATGATAAAAAATTAAGGGCAAAATCCTAAATTATGAAAATAGGATCATGCTTTAATAGTTAAGATTTTGATCTTAACTAAGGAGACCTCGACAATTGGAGTTAGATCGTGGGCTTGTGACTGGTAGCCAGAAGCCACGAACACACATCACCGCGACAGAGAAGCACATATTGATATCGAACTCGCGACTCAGAGAAGTGAGATCGAGCGATCGTAATGTTAGATTGATCGATCAATTTGTCAAACAAAGACTAAACGCGGATTTATATCACTATGATTGGCGGCAAGCGACCAGGTTTTGATGATTGGCAATTACGATTAAGCCATATTTTAGTATTCAATAAATCAAAAGAATTTTGTAACACACTGATCGTTCATGGCTAATAGGCTTCTAATGCCCGTTCACTCAGTCTGTGGTCGCATTCTGGGCGGTGCTTTGATTTTTCGTAAGTTTAAAAATCTTGTTTACTGACCATGATGGTGCATTAATTTTCGGAGGCTTGATAATCTTTTTACTGATTTTGTAATCACCACATGACCTACAAGCACCAAATGTTAGTGTTAAGCCAAGCAAACTATAACTGTGACAAAAAAAACAAAAAACAAAAACAAAAAGCCAAGCAAACTATTCTTTTATGGGTTCAAGCATCAAAATGTGCCTATAAAATCTAGTTTTGAAAATAGCTTCAATATCACTGGCCTTCAGAATGGAAAGCATAGCAAATGTTGTACCAACATATAACTCCCAACTCTCTCTTTGTTCTCGAACTGAAATGATCTTAGCAAGCAAACTCTTTGCCTTGCCCCTGATATCTTTTCCAAGCAAGCCTCCGAAGCTTTTTCCCTTGAAGGCCTTTCCTTCGCGCGCAAAGATGTGAAGGTCAAGCAAGTGAACGCCTGTTTAAAAAGATTCCACCTTCTAAATGGGGTGATCACTTCCTGTCTGCTCATGTGGATGCATCGGTAAGTTTAAAGATATTATATATATATATATATATATATATAAGAGATCAATGGATGCTATCACATATCTTATTTCTTAGGAAATGGACGCGCTTGGGAGAGAGATTGAGGCACTAAAGCCAGTGGTGGGTGGCATGATGATATCTTCCCAATGCGCGGACTCGACTAAGAAGAGAATCCTTATAATATATTTGCTAGTGAGCCTAGGTCTGATGTATCTGTTCGAGGACGAAATCGAGGAGTGTCTAAAAGAAAGTTTTGGAAAGCTAGAAGCTATGTTGGCCGGTGAAAATGACTTGTACACGGTATGTACAATCTTCTGGGTTTTCAGGACATACGGTTACAACATGTCTTCCGGTAAAGAGACTCCAGCCTGGTTTTGTTTATTTCGATTGATGTTTGTACAACTATTTTCTTCCATTAATATAAAATTATGATAACAAGATGTTTCTATTGGAGATACAGACGTGTTTGAAAGATTCAAAGGGGAAAACGGAAAGTTTAAGGAAAGTCTAATCGAGGATGCCAAGGGTATGGTGAGCTTGTATGAAGCCGCCCACTTGGGGACAACAACAGATTATATATTGGACGAAGCTTTGAGCTTCACGGAAATAAACTTGGAGTCGATAGCTACAACTAAAGCAACAAGTCCTCATATCTCAGTGCGTATACGTAATGCTCTTTCCATGCCCCAGCATTTTAATGCCGAAATGTTGTTCGCGAGGGAATACATATCATTCTATGAACAAGAAGAATGTCACGACAAGATGCTCCTGAAATTTTCTAAGATCAACTTTAGGTTCTTGCAGCTGACCTGGATTCAAGAACTAAAAACTCTCACCAAGTATATGTCGATTTTTTTTTTAGCTATTTGTTTTGAAAATAATCACACTTTACGAGCTAAAAAATAGCCAATCTCGTGTTTTTTTACAGATGGTGGAAGCAGTATGATTTTGCATCTAAACTCCCTCCTTATTTTAGGGACAGGATGATCGAGTGCTATATATTTGCAGTAACCATATATTTCGAGCCACGATATTCACGAGCGAGAGCTGCAATTTGTAGGTTTAGCACTCTCTACACCATCATTGACGATACATGTGATAGATATGCGTCTCTTTCCGAAGTTGCAGATCTTGTTCATTGCGTTGAAAGGTATCATCACTCCTTTTTCTATTTTTATATGAGAGAATTCATAAAGGCACTCCAACTATGAAAGAAAGTAAAATCCTAGTGGAACATAATACAAAACATTAATGAAATCGAAAATGACTATATCTATATATCTCTTTTGGGACATTTAAGAATAAAAAGTACACATTAGCTTAATTTCTAGTGTATGCCCAAAGGATGTAAAGATTTTATAAAGGTGCTATACCCGAGTGCTATCTATTAGTGTTAAAAGTGAACAATCCTAGTATGAAAATCTTTATAAAGGTGCTATACCCGAGTGCTATCTGTTAGTGTTAAAAGTGAACAGTCCTAGTATGAAAATCATTTTTTTGTTAATTGAATGTTGAATTTAAGAGAAACTTGAGTGCATGTCTATAACAACCCATCAAATTAACCATATAACCATAAGAAAATTTAGGCTTTCTTCTTCTTACAAATATGTTTTCCCTTTCTACTTTTAAATATTTTTAATTTTTGTTAAAATAATTATTGAACTATGTATTTCACATAATAAAAACATACATTTTTCTACACATAATATGTTTTGAAATTTTCAAAACAAACATATATTTTATATTTTTTTACAATATTCCATAAACACGACTTTAAATCTATATTTTTATACAAATACATATAGTATAATCAGATTTTATTTTCAAATGAGACATAATTTTGTTGTGTTTCATTCTATTTAGAAATATAGAATAAAGAAATAATATATAATATCATCTCCTTCTCTCTATCTCTCACTTTTTTTTTCTTTATATGCAAGATAACAATTTTTTTATTTCTTCTTTTGTGTCTTTCTTTTTTTTTCCATGGGATTTTCTCTCTTCTTTCTCTTTTTTTTTGTAATGTGTTATTGTTGTGACTTGATTTTTCTTTAGTATCTATTTGTAAAGTATAGTATAGTATATGATAATATTATACACTGCATTCACAAATAGTCACGCCCCGAGAATTGGTCTATTTTCTTGTCAAATTATCACATTTATCAATGCATGGCTATATTCTTATTTTTTTCCCACTATGATTATCCAACAAATTCACCCTAAATTTAACTAAAAAAAAAAAGACTGTTTTTACATAAGAGTACTCCCTTTCAAATCAAAACTGCATAATGTTTTTACATCTCGAAATGTGTACACAGGTGGGCTCCCGATTGCAAAGACAGTTTACCGAAATATATGCAACCCGTTTTCAAGTTTGCTTGGAATGTTTTTAAAGAGAGTGAGCGCGAGGGCATATCTGAAGAAGGATTGTCATTTAATGTGCAAGGTTTACTTCAAGAGGTAACACATATGTGTTTTTTTTTTTTTTTTTTTGGTCAAAGGTAGCAACACATACGAGTATATAAATACCTTTCAGTGGCCAAGATCATAAATAAATACAGTAGTGTAGTGTAGTGTAGTAGACATTAAAGTTTTTATAATGCTCCTATTAAATAAGCAGTTCAAGATCTACCTAAGAGCACTCCTTTGCTTCGAGGAATGGGCACAAACAGATGTGGTGCCTGCTTTTGATGAATACTTGGATATTGGGGGAGAGGAAGTTACTGTGCTAGTATCTATAGCAGACACTTTTCTTGGGCTAGGAGAAACTGCTAGGGAAGAAGGTTATAAATGGTTAGAATCCAGACCGAAATACATTAAGGCTCATGCTAGAAGAGGTCGTCTGGTGAATGATATGAGTGGTTTCGAGGTAATCACAGTGCAATGATCAATATTTCTTCTTGTTTGGCTAATGAACATGTGTTATACACTTTACACATGAGAGAAGTAATACATCTGATGTTTAACAGGACGATATGAGCAGAGGGTATAAAGCGAATTCCATCAACTATTATATGAAGCAGTACGGAGTTACAGAGGAGGAAGCGTTTTCAGAGCTTAAGAAAATGGTTAGGGACTTGGACAAGATTGTGAACGAGGAATTCTTGAAAGAAGCAACTACATTGCCGCGCGAGATCCTAAAACGAGTCGTTGATATTGGAAGAATTGTAGCTTTCAGCTACAGATGCGGGGAAGAGTACACTAATTCAGACGGAAGATTCAAGGAGCATATCACCTCTTTGTTCGTCAATCTTATTCCCCTTTGAAGTAAGAATAAGAATATTTGGTCCTCATTTCAGTTGTAAGATCCATATGTGGTTGGGATCCATGACGTGTTTCTGTTTACTTTATCGACGCATTTAAGCTTTGTGTTGAATTTGCTGTCTACTTCATATGAAAACTATCATGTTTATTTGGCTTTGCTATTGTATCTTATGTTTTTTTTTTTGAAAATATTGTATCTTATGTTTGGTTTCTAAGAAGATGTTTAATTCTTCTTGCTTTTGTAATCCTTAAAATTTGATCAATGACAGTTGTGTTTCAAATAAAAATGTATATGGCATGTTTCTCATCAATAAAATGGAATAATAAAATGAGTAACGAGTTATGGCACGATTTTCAATTGTGTTTACATCATTACACTCACAAACAAATAACAGTGGTACCCATGTCCAATGGTGGGATGTAACTAGGTATCTAAATATTACAAAAAAAAAGAAATAAATGAGAAAATTAGAGAAAAAACAGTGATGGGTCCTCAAATTAACACCCGGAAGATACTCTCTTCAACTTCTCCACCCACGTGTCACTATTTTAATGGTTTAAGCATTTGATTTTAACTATTTAAGAACTTCATTTGCAGTGCTTGACCGATAATACCATCATTATCGTTAATTTATCGTTAATTTAGACAAACTTTTTAATCTATACTATTAAAGCAGAATCCCTCTTAGGATTTTGCCCTTAGTTTTCTTTGATAATTACAATATCATGCCATTATTATATTTGTGAATTATATTCTTAATTAATCAAAAATCAATTACTTTATATATTTTCCTTTATTAAATACTCTGGCATATTCTCCTTTTCCATATTTTGCATATAATATTGAACTCACGTTTTTAATAAACAAATTCAAAAAGAAAAAATCTTACTTATTATACGGAGAATATTTTTTGAGGTTTACTTTAATTTCCAAAATAAAAGAAATTTTTATTGCCGAAAATTTATATAACAATCACAACGACACATCTTCTCCTACTCACTATATAAGATTGTGTCATCTTATTAGTTCGTTCATACCTTTATTTTTAAGCTTTCATATGTTTTTAGTCTTTGATATGTTTTTGTTTTTGGCTTCCATAAACTAAGTTTAACATGTGTGATCTAATCATGTGTAGGTTTATGATCAACAAGATAATGGCATTGCTCAGACAATTTAAAATCACGAAATAATGGTGTTTATCAATCAATCGCTCAAATATCAACATTTGGGGATAAATAATAACCTTTGTTTCTTTGTTCTTTACATGTTTTCAGTTTTTTTACTGAGAATTACAGTTTTTTAATAAAACAATTGAGTCTTTTTATTATAAATTTTTTAAAAGTAGTACAACGATTTCTCGTAAATAAGTAGTTAACAGAATTAGTTTGTTTTCTAATTGAATTATATTATCACATTATTTTGTTTTCTCACTAATTTTTTTTTTCCTTATTAGGAAGAACCAAAATCAATTATAAACATAAGTGTGGAGCCTTTTTCTCTTAGCTCACCCAGATTAAGAAACTGTTGTTGTCAGTGGAAATTATGATGTAGGAATTAGATGACACCAGGTTTCTTCTTAATTTTTGTCGGAAGAATTTATTAGCCATAGCGGACTTAGTCTAAATATATCTCTTGCTGCTTCCGTTTGACTATGCATGCTTTAAGTAAATCTGGTTCAAAACAGTATGTCTTAAGTTATAGGAGGTTATGTGCTGTAAATTGAATTATCTATGAGTTTCTTTTGATGAGACTCTAATCGAGTATCATTCTTATTCTATCATATATTTTCCTATTTATTTAATCTTCTGCTAATGGATTATTATGTTTTACAATGTTTGATGCGTAAACAATTATGAATATTTTGATTATTTGTGTAGTTTCTGGAGGCTTTTGAGAAAGAAACAGAAACGTTGTATAATTTTCAGTGGATGGTGAGACCAAAGTCAAACCTTTCGATGAATTCTCCTCTCCCTGAAAATTTATTAGACATGTGTGTTTGTTTGAAGCAATGTGGCAATGTTTTTCGTATCATTAGACATCGGTGTTTAATTTAATTTATGAACTACACAAGTTATAAATCTAAGCTTGTGACTTTTAATTTTATTTGGTGTTAGATGTTAAACCAAATGATTAATTGTAATGACTGATGAATTGGAAATGCTGATCAGGGATTAGCGAGACAAGTCAGTCAAAGACTTAGAAGATCATGTTACCGGAAAATAGTATATAGTCACATTATTTTGGTACATATATAGTCACATTATTTTTTCTTTCATATCAAATAGTATATGGTCACATTAAACATAAAAATAGTATATAGTCACATTATTTGGTACATATACAGTCACATTATTTAGTCTTTCATATCAAATATACCATTTATCGAATATTTATTTTGGTACATATATATACAGTCACATTATTTAGTCTTTCATATCAAATATACCATTTATCTAATATTTCACGAGGATACATGCTATGAATGTCCATCATTTAAGCAACAATTCAAGCTTTGGTATAATCCATCTCTAATTCTAAACCGATAAATTATTTTGTACATATAAAAAAGTGAAAAAAATATTTATTAACTATATATTATATATATAGCTATATTATACCTTACTTAATTTATTTTAAACATAAAATATCTAATATTTATATATTGACATAGAACAACATTATATTTTTAAATAATATTTTTTTGCATTATAATACAAGTTAAATGCATTTATATTAATATTTTAACACAATATTTTATTTCATTTAATTTAATAATTTAAAAAGAATTACACAAATTGAAAAGTGACAGATGTGAAATTTGTTTCTTACTGTTTGCTCAGGTCTCCTTATGAACAAACAAACGTATGTGATCTTTTTCTTCTTCTCTTTCATACTATTACTTATTTTATTATTTTATTTTGTGAAGTACTCTTTCCAAAAATGACCACTAATGATGCTCTGATATAACTAAACATTTGTTTTATATAGCACTTACCAAAATTTACTTTCAAAGTCAAAATGTTAACTTATCTAAGACCTAAAAACTATGTCAAACTAAATATAAATACATGATAGTTAGAATATATAAATCATGTAAAAAATTGTTGTTTACGTGTGAATATGTCAACCGAAAAGAATCCCGCGCTTTTAAAGCGCGGGTAAAAATCTAATTATCTATTAAAAAAGAACTAATCACGGATCGCTATATTTCGTAGGCATCCACAAACAATGTAAAAAATCCTCCACAGTCATTTTTTAATTTATGACTTTTGAGATTGGTTTTGATAAGAAAAATAGAGTCCACTACCTAAGAAATTCACTAAAGACTCCCATTTATTATGTCCTAAATTATTCTTGTCTCAAGCTTCTTAAAACAGATTAACCTAAATTTTTAATTTGAAATTTTTAATTTGAAATTTTTAATTCATGATTTAACATTTTTTTTCTTTTTTTTGTTACATTTTTGGCTGAGAACTGGTTCGTATATCTTCTTAGTTTTTTTAGTTAAAAAACAACTTATCTGAAACTAAGAATCCCACTCTAAAAACCCAGATTAATCATGATATTATAGCATCTTTGTTGACACACATAAACATAAACAACCGTTGTGCATATCAGTGCCTCAAACTTTTAGAACATATCTATTGAGTTTATTTTATGTGAATATCTCACCATTAAAATTTAAGAAGATACAATAAAGAGAATGAATTGGAATTTTCATTTGAAAATCTATGACAAACCCACTAAAACTTTAAATCTTGATACCATTTCCCCACTTATAAAGACTTTAAATCTTTTTAAAAATAAAATTATATAAACAAATTGTATTAAAATAGTAATTGAGAAATTTATTTGAATACTTACCGTTAAAGTTGTTCTTAGATGTCATGCAAAACGATACTCTGGTGCCACCAAACACTACATTTAGGTGGTTATTATTCCACACACTTGATGAACCCAAATTACCGTGTCTAATATTTTATTTTTCGAACAAATTGAGCATGACTGTATACTTATATAAAAAAATGACTATACTTTGACTCGAACGTCCGAATATTTATTTTAAAATAAATATTTAGATATTTTAAAATATAATAATATAATAATTGCATTCACACTACAATGTAATAGGATTAGAAATTTAAATCTCATTCGGGTATTTATAAATTATAGTTCATTTTAGATTTAGGTAATTGTCTCTTCAATTTGAATATCCGTTTAAGTTATATAAACACAAATCAACATATAAATATATTTTAAAATCTTCGAGTTCAAAATTTTAAATTTGGATAATAGCAGGTTCAATTTGAATATCCATTCAAAATTATAAAAGTGAAGAGGAAATATTTAGAGTTTGTATTGTATTTGGAAAAATTCAAAATTCTAAAACAAAATATGTTAACAGTAAATTATTTTTAGTGTTTGTAAACTATTTACGGAACAACATATGTAATAAGGTTTAGATATTGTCATAATATGCATTTGCTTTAAAATAAGGTTAAGTGGAAGGAGAGAGTGCATGTGAACCGAATAATTGGTTCTACATTGAACTAATCCTTGTGTTAATTTGGATTGGCACGTATGTTATGTAAATATGATTAACATAAACATTTGTCATGATTGGTTAACAACAAAATTATATTCTGTGAGAAAAAGATATGTTGTGAGAAAAAGATATATCTATATATATAGTTTAAACATAAAATAATTATAATTAGGAAAGTTACATTTTAAATAAATTATGCATGATTGTAGGGAAAAGAAAATTATGAATATCAAGTTTCATAATACTAAATGTATCATAAAAACAAAAACAAAAAAAGAAGGGTTGATTATAAAAGGTATTTTAATTTTAATATAGTAGATTACTATTGTAGGAATAGTAATTACTACAACATATACAACTAAAAATAGTTGAAGAAGAGAAATACAAAAACACTACCAAAAGAAAAAAATATAAAATGGAATTGCAGAGGCTAGAAGTCAAATCTCCTTTTTTAGTTTTTTTACAGTTTTACAATGGTTTCATAATACAACTGTAAATTTTTTGTCCCGGCACTAAAAACATTTCCAATAGAGATTTCTTCTATTTAGATATTATCGGTTGAGTTTTTCGTAGTTTTAAAAATTTCACAATTTAATACTACTCCCTCCGTTTCAAATTATGTCACTCTAAAATAATTTTTTTGTTTCAAAATAAGTGTCGTTTTATAATTTCAATGCAAAATTTATTGATTTTAAATGTCATTTTATTTTTTCATTGGTTGAATTTCAAATTATGTCACTCTAAAATAATTTTTTTGTTTCAAAATAAGTGTCGTTTTATAATTTCAATGCAAAATTTATTGATTTTAAATGTCATTTTATTTTTTCATTGGTTGAAAAGTGGTTAGGTGTATAGATAACTGTATTTTTATTTTTAAAATATGTAAAATTAATTGTTTTCTTAATCTGTGTGAAAAACAAAGAATGACAACTAAACTGAAACGGAGGAAGTAATATATATAGAGTTATTTGTATTTTAAGATTTTCATGGTAAAACTCTCTGTTAGAAATGTTCTAAAATATAGAATGTGACTGGAACCATTAATGGAGTAAAACAGAGTAAATAGGGGAAAAAATAAAGTGGGAAATATAAAAGTTACTGTAGTTTACTCTATATACTAGTGGTTACCGGCGCTACGCGCCGGATTTTCTAACTTTAAAATGGTTTTGCGGTTCATAAACATTTTTATCATAATATTATTCTATAGTATTTAAGATAACTGAAATATTGATCAATGATGTGAACATAATTGTTAATTAAATATAAAAAGAGTAACATCTATATTAAAATTAAACAATACTCTTTCCTAGATAGTTAATAAGTCATCATGTGCATAATTATCTTTGTATCATCGCTAAATATTTAGTTATCTTCATATCTTTGATTAGGTCTCGACATTTTTAACCTAAACCGAAGCCGCAGCCTCAACACAAACTGAAAACCCAGAAATTACATCCAACCGTTACACAAAAAAAAAATCAAACAAACCTTGATAGACAATTTCAAATTTTTATATTTTTGTTTTGAAAAAAATAGATACACATAGAAACTTGATAGTTCCATTTTATTTAATTCTTAGCTGTTTAAAAGCATAGAACAAACCATAGACATTCGTGTAATCTATTGTGAAGAAAAGTAAACTAAATATAATAATGTTCTTATAAACTAATACTTTTTGACCTTTGGTTTGCTTTCTTTTTTTTGCTAATTAAACTTTAGTTCATTAATCTTAACTTAACAAATCTTATAGTAAATTTGTAATAACATCTATGTATTACATCATCCATTGAATATTTTTTAGAGACGTTTATGATAAAATCGTTGTTATTGATTGTATTTTCATGTATAAAATTTAGAAACTCTATGAAATAAAAGTTTAGATTATAAAATTTAAATTAAATATCTAGAGATATGAGAGTTGTCATCCATCTTGAAGAATATGTTGAAAATGAGAAAGTTATTTTTGTTTAATTTATTTGAGTAAAAATATTTATTTAAAATCACATCATTTGCAAAAATCAAGAAAAATTCACTTAAAATTCAATTAAAATAAAAGATTTTAATAATTGGACCTAAAACACTTTCGACAAATGATAGAATGATAAATGTCATTTTTTGTCATGTAGAGAGGAAAAACTTTACTTTATTATATAAGAGATGTGTAAATATTTATTTTAGCAAAAAAATTGAAATATTTTATAATTAATAAATCATATATCGCCATTACAATATAAATGTGTATATAACATTAATAAAAATAAACTAAATATAAGTACATTAAAAAGAAATTCACATTAACTTATATATCATATATGTTCATAAATAAATATATATATATATTAAAATTATTTGTAAATTTTCGTTAAAGTAGAAAACTAAAACAATACTAATGAAATAAAAGCTTTATTTTTAATTAATGTTTAAATTTTCCTTAGCATTTATTGATTCATTAAATAAACTAAAATATGTTAAATATATAAAAAAAATCATTAAATAAAAATGACACATGACATTTTTTCGCCTCTATGGAGAAAAAAATCTATTTTACTATATAAGAATGTATATATAACATTAATAAAGAATAAACTAAATATAAGTACATTGAAAACAAATTCACATTAACTTGATACCATATATTCAAAAATAACTATATATATATTAAAATTATGTATAAATTTTCTTTAAAATAGAAAACTAAACAATACAAATGAAATAAACAATTTTATTTTTAATTAATGTTTTAAATTTTCATTAGCATTTATTGGTTCATTAAATAACCAAAATATGTTAAATATAAAAATTATTAAATTAAAGTGACACATGGCATTCCCCCCCCAAGAAGAGAAAAAAACTCAACTTTATTAGTAAAGACTAGTGGTATACCGGCGCTACGCGCCGGGTTTGTAGGTTTTATTTTTAAATAAATTTACAATTCATTTTATAGTCTTAAAAAACATGTTCAAATGTAAAAATAAAATATGATGGAAATAATACTTTTTTATCCATTTGATAGTGATTAGCATTGTAGTGTATTACTTTGTTTTTGAAGTTGCTTAGTTTAAAATGGAATAGCATAAGTGGTTGTGACTAATCGATTTAAGAGAAGTAAAATAAAAAGCTGATATTTGTAACAAAATTAATTTAGTTGGAATTTAAACATAAAGTAAAGTTGTTGTTTTAATTAGAGAACATATTTATACTGTTAAGTACCATGTGGAGAGTATTTAGAACAACATTTGAAGTTTTGTTTTAGAGACTAGTTTAAATTTAAAAATGTGTGTAATGAAGTTTAGTTTATATATTTTTCTTATTTGTCTTTTGTTAAGAAACTTTTTCTAACAGTAGAACATATTAGGAAATGAAGAAATACATTTATATATTTTGTCTGAAAATTAAAACGAAAATCAAAAACAGTATGTAAATGAAATCGAAAATTGGCATAAATCCCCTTATAAATTGTAATAGTGCTGAATCATAGATGACAATTATTTTTACATTTTAATTTTATTGTATGACAATTANTAAGAAACTTTTTCTAACAGTAGAACATATTAGGAAATGAAGAAATACATTTATATATTTTGTCTGAAAATTAAAACGAAAATCAAAAACAGTATGTAAATGAAATCGAAAATTGGCATAAATCCCCTTATAAATTGTAATAGTGCTGAATCATAGATGACAATTATTTTTACATTTTAATTTTATTGTATGACAATTATTTTATACCACTGTGGTGTATTTCAGATTTTCTGCAATTATTTACTCTACATTTATCTCATATTTTATTATTGTAATTCATTAGTGTTGTGTTTGTTTGATTAAAGAAACACACAACTTTATTAGCTAGATTCCTAAGTTTTAGGTAAACTTACTTAATAAAATTATTATATATTTATTAACTTTCTAAAAAAAATCTAGATTTTATTATATATTAATTTTTTTTGTTTTTTCATGAATTTCATATTAAATTCCCTCAGCTTGCATTTTGTGTCACAAATAAGAGGGAAGTCCATGAAATTTGTGGTTTTAATTAATTAATTAATTAATTTATTGTATTTTTAGGTCATATCATGTATTTTGAGTTATATTCTATATTTTCATTATTTCTTATATTTATCTTTTTATTTTAAAATGATTCTTTAGTCTCGTTTGATTGTGTTCTATTCATTACATGTGGTTTCATTAGTTCGCGCGGGATTGCTACTTTTGGGATAAACCATTTGTTGTGTTCAAATTGTAGCTGAAAATAGCAAATATTAACTGCAGATTTTGGCCATAACAACCAAGAATTCTTGGAGTAATGGTAATGAGAGTGCTGTAGGTTTCTGCAAGCCATTGCCTATGGCAGCTTAACTTCTTTCTCAGTTACCCATTCTAATGTTGGTATAAGTTATATCAAAGATGTGTTCCTTGCTATTTCACGATTGTTATGTGCTAGATAAATCATCTGTTTAACCAACCAAGAAAATATTATAATAGCTATAATTTTTAATAAAAGTTTTAGAGGGGATATTATTTAAAGTTACTGGAAATTTAATATATAACATATATCACAAAAGCAAAATGTTACTACGAAACAGAACCAAAATGAAGAGAAATGTTTAAACTTTATGGTGGACTAAGTGTCCTAAGTCCTAACCCTTATTTGGAAAACATAATGTGAGTGCAGTGACTGCATGCATGGGAAGAAACAATATATTTGTTTCTCTATAGTGCTCCATGCTAGAAACTAAGCTTTGCGTGCCTTCTTGGATAGGTTTTTTGGTGGCGATCCTTGTGGATCATTAACATTCTCACTATTGGACTCCACCTGGTCAGTGTATGACGCTGCTTGCACAGCACTTGCTGGTCCAATGGTCTGGTCTTTAGCTTCAGGAGGATGAGTGAATCTGTGGGAGGAGTCACAACACAATACTTGCAAGAAGCACATCTTGCTCCAGCCATATAATTGCCAGGATTGTTTCCCTAAACCCTTTAGAAAAACAGTTAAAATTGTAAGTAGTTTGCTATTTAATATGACCCAGGAGGCGAGAAAGAATTTGTTATGACTTACATGCAGTGCAAAGATGGGCCCTGTGATTCTCTGATTGGGGAGATGTACTTGGCAATTGGACCTTTGTATTTCCAAAACCATCAGGGAACAGCTCTAGGTGAAAATAAACAATGCACGCCTTCAATGTAAACGTAGAAGAAGTGTTAAAAATGAAAAAAAAATGTGGGATTGATGTGTTACCTAAACGGTTCAGTGAACATGTCGTACAAACGTAGAGGATATGCACCATACTCTGAAACAACATCACCAGTATCGACAAGCCTTCCTCTGCTAAGATCTTCTTTTGGAAATAAATGATCTCGAGACTTCATAACCTATATACCATTAAAGAACTTCCAGAAGAGTGAAAATCGGTTTTAGTTAGTGAATGAGAAAGAAGAAGAATCATACTTCATCTCCAGAGATTCATTTAACCGTATCTTCAGTATCTGCAGATTCATAGTTTGGTTCTTGGTTCTTTCAGGCTGTATAATGACATCCCCAAAGATGATTCCTTGATCTATAACACACTTGAAGGGTTCTTTAGTCATCAATGTTATATAGTAATGCGATGATGCATGATCTGCAGTTTTGATCAAGAGAAATCTAAAAGAAAGTTCTTTAAAAGGACAATACCTTGTGTGAAAACCTAGTAAGCGTAAAACATCATGCTTGGTACCACTGACATATACATCTACTGGAGTCCAATATCTGCCACAAAAAGAAAACTCTTATAAGAATCTTCCTGAAAGCAACAAAATGTTACTTAAATTGAAGGTAAAATTATTGCATTATGTTAATGGCTCTCACTTTTTCCTCTTCCATGTCAACGAATGCTTCAAGGTTTTTTTTTTTTGGGTCCAGGAATCTCAGATAGTACTAAGAGAAAAAAGACTATCATGAACAAAATGTAGCAGAAAATCACAACCTTGATGATCAGAATAAGAAGAAAACGTTAAACAACCTTAACTAAATTCAAGAAAGTATATAAACATAAAAAATCACTTTCAGTGTTCACTAACATGTATCTTGACACTTTATTGTGTTGCCTTTGATTCTAAATAGTAACAGTAACACCTTTTAGCCTTTGACATTCTTATGACTGAATAGATTATCAGTAGAAACGCTATTAGTCTCAATATAAAAAGAAAAATGTATAGGAGACGGAAATTCAGAACATACATACCCTCCCAAGGGTAGACAGTCCAACATCATGGTATTGCTCCATATAGCTCTGAAAAAAACAGACAATTACATCCTAGATAGAAACATATCATGGAGTTCAAATTAATAGGTAAAACAAACTCCTGAAGTGAACCCAAAAATCTCTGCTTCGTCTGAATAAAACTGACCTTAAGAGCATTCAGAAGGACTGCTCAGTTCCTCGAGTGAAGAGCTATGAAGCAAACCACAAAATAGATTAGCATCAACAAATCTATATGATAATTGATAACAAAGGAATCATAAGTCAAAAAACACAAAGAGATATACTACTTTTTTTTGTTTTTTGTCGAAGGTGTGAAGTTCATGACTCGGTGAGGGGTTATATACATAGTCCTCGCTCTTCTCAGCCTCTCTGGGAATTGAAGAAGCCGGATTGAATGCAGCGGAGTGGGATAAACACGTTTAACAGAGGAGTTAAGGAGATCAATACAAAACGATGTAACGCTCGCCTCTGATAATTGATGGTTTCTTACTCTGCAAAACATTCGGTGAAGGAGGGAGAAAGTGCAAATCCCTATATCTACGGAGTAACCATAAACGGGCCTCAATGTTTCCTCAACCCAATTACTGATGATTGATCAATTAAAAACCCACGAAGGCCCAGGATTAAGGGTGGACACGTGGAATAAAATGCCCCATGCTTTGTTGCTGAGGTGGATGCGGGAGAAGGGAGAAAAGTCTCCTTTATTATATAAGATATCTGTGGAGTAGAAAAGGAGATGTCTTGTTTTCTAGCGTAACTGAGAGGAAAACCTATTTAACGTTTTCATCCTAATTGTAATTAATTAGGTGGAACTCATTCATTAACAATCCCATCCGATCATACTCATAATCTATTAAATCAAGATATTTACAAAGACTTTTGATTAAGAAAAACAAGGGAAATTGTTGAAAAATTAAAATCATTGGAAAGTGAGGTAAGTGCTTGGTCATAAACCAACCACAAAAGCCAATTTTACTATTCTTCAAAGCTCATTTTCTTTTTGTGAGAATTTATTTTCCACTTAAAGCCATGAATAATTTTATATTAGAAAATCAATCCATAATTTTAACTGATAAGATCCACAATAAAATTAAATCTAAAACACAACTTAGTGAGGTGTATTCAACTGAGAATTTTTATATAATTAATTTGAAATGAAAAAATCACTCTTGTAATAATGAAATTAAACGAGAAAAGTGGAGAAAATGTTAAAATTTATGAGAGTCGTATTTTAACAAGAAACTTATGATTGTCAAAACTCAAATCCAACATGTCTATTTTCTATTTTGTTACTTTTTTAATTTTAACTTAATCATATTATTATCGGATTAGTGATTTTAGTATCCATATCTAGATCCGTATTTTCAGGATATCCAAGTTTTGAATATCTGTCTAAATATTTTAATATTTGTGAGTATTCAGATCCAGAGTCATATCCATAAAATATTAAAAACATAATACATAAATTAAATATTTATACAAAATTATATATAATGATATAAAAATAAAAAATAATATTATAATACTACTTTTATGTATAAACATTAATATATCAAATATACATATTAATAAAATTTAAAATTTCATATATTTAGAATACGGATCCAAATATCTGGATTTAAAAATTAAAATAGTCGGATCCGATTTTAACATATCTAACATTTTATTATCTGGATCCAAGTATCTCACATATTATATTTTCAGAGTGGATCCTCAACAAATCCCAGTTAATAATTCGCAACCTACATATATCTTCCAAATACACGTTTTGTATATTTAGTTATTCTAAGAAAACAGTTCAATCATTTATATTTACTTATTTAGTTTTTATTTTAGTTGTTCAAATATTACAATCCATTGATTTCTTTGCATTGGCTAGTAAGCAAAATGGGACTAGTAAAAATTTATTTTATATTGCAAATAGAGAGACTCATGCCACTTGTGACTGGTCCCACTTTATATCCACTGTCTTGTATCTTCTCACCAGACAACACTATATAGATGGGCCATATTCTCTTCCAGGACAACTTGATCCCTAAGATCACATTGATTCCTTTTAAGTTTTAATATGGCAAAGATTTATAGTTTATATTGAAAATGGAAAAATGAATGATTGAAGTAGGTGAATCCACATTTCTAAATTTTGATATCTAAGCTAATTTTTTTTTGGGTAAAAGATATCTTAAGCTAATTAATTGGGTTTAGACTGAAAAGAACGCATTGGATTTAATATGAAAATATGGAGTATTAACCGAATATTCATCTTTGAACTCTAAGGTCCCCTAAACCATATTTCTGTATCTTTCTATCATTTAAATTTAAAACCTTTCGTCGAAAAGAAAATATAAACAGAACAACCCAAGAGAAACTAGTTCACACCTCTCACATCAGTTCTAAAATATAATATCCAAAAAATTGTAGAAATAATAAAGGGTGAATTAACTGATCAAACAAAGCTTTTAACTCACATGTACCGAAGGTTAACCTTGGATCAAACACCCAATTAAATATCTAACACCCAATTAAATATCTTTATTTAGAATATAGAGCTACAATTTGCTCACAAAAAAAAGAATATAGAGCTACAAAAGTAAAGAATTATATATATATATACAACGCAGTGACATCGACATCAATAGTTGTAACGTGATGAGCTGTTTTCTATAGTAATCACACATTTAGAGAAATCTCCAGGATGTATCTAAAATGGAAAGAACATGCTGACCAGAGAATCAACCCAAAAATAAGAAAACAAGAAGGGTAAAACGTCATTTAGAGATTAATGAGGGAGAAAATCTGTAATATTAAGAAATTTTATTAACATTAAAAAAAACGTATAATATGAATAAATTTAATTCAAAGCTATAAACCCCAATCTAAACATAACCATAGATCCGCCCCTTTTGACATCGACATCAATAGTTGTAACTCGATGAGCTGTTTGCTATAGTAATCACACATTTAAAAAAGAGGCATAAAAGTATCTAAAATGGCAAGAACATGTTGACCAGATAATAAACCCAAAAATAAGAAAACAAAAAGGGCAAAAACGTCATTTACACATTAATGAGGGAAAGAAAAAAATCTGTAATAGTCGGCACCTGCAGCACTATAAAAGGCAATTAGCTATTTGGTTTTCTCACGAAAGCCACCTCGTTGATACCGAAGCATATCCTTGTTTTGTTTTTAACCTCTCTTCTCTCATTCATGTTTCTCCTCTTCTAGAAAAAACAAAACAAAAAAAGAAGATGCAGCGATCACGAAATAATTGCAAGATCTGTGGGAACGACACCATAAACTCTTGCCGTCTTTCGATCTCTAATCTCAAAGTTTTATTCGTTTTTGAATCTTCGTTATTTTTGAATAATTCCATCTCTCGTTTTCACGATGATGAGTTGGTCCTATAAGCTTCTCTCCTCCGATCTCTGCAGATTTTCAAATTTTCTCTTTAATCAGATCGTTTTTTAGTTGATTTTTTTGATCGTTTCACGAATTTTTGGAAATCTCTCTGTTTCTTCTTCAATGGATAAGAAGATTTCGTTTACCGATGATCTCCCTGATGGTAATTACGACTAAATATATCTGTTTTTTTTTTTCTTTGATATTATGCATTGTAATTTCGTTAATGTTGAACAATCGAGATAGATAATTTTGAACAAACACAATAGATAGGTTTCGGTGCTGTTAGAACAATGTAGATAGATGTAACGATTCATTGTTGAACAATTGAGATAGATAGATTTAGATAATTAAATAGTTTTAGGGTTATATGCGGTGAGTATGTCTACGAGCCCTATTTGTTTAGGTCTCTCGGACAAGTTCGTTTTGATGTTGAGCAACTAGTCTAAAATTAAAAATTAATTTTTTGTGTCATTGTAGTAATATAGTCGCAGATTGTATTTGTTATATGTGTCGCTACTTGCCATTGCAATCTGCGACTATAACTTGCTACCGTGACACAAAAAAATTAATTTTTAATTTTAGACTAGTTGCTCAACATCAAAAAGAACTTGTCCGAGAGACCTAAACAAATAGGGCTCGTAGACATACTCACCGCATATAACCCTAAAACTATTTAATTATCTAAATCTATCTATCTCAATTGTTACCACCGTATACAAAGATACAAGAGTATCTTTTAATTGAAGAGATTTGATATATGTGCGGTTGAGATTAATCTAACATGTTTGATGAACATTGAATGAATGCAGGGACAATCTCTGCGCTACTCCAGAAACAGAACAATGTGGTGCAGCCTTCGGTGATCGTGATTGGGAGTGGTATATCAGGTCTAGCTGCTGCTAGGAACCTCTCTGAAGCTTCTTTTAAGGTGACTGTTCTCGAGTCACGTGATAGGATTGGTGGTCGCATCCATACAGATTACTCCTTTGGTTGTCCTGTTGATATGGGAGCTTCTTGGTGAGTTTCTTTCATTGTTTGGTGTTGAATGGAACAGCCTCTATTCGTTTGTATGAGCGTTCTAACCCTTTCTCAAAACGTTTTCTAGGTTACATGGAGTCTCTAATGACAACCCCTTGGCTCCTATTATACGCCGTCTAGGCCTCACTCTGTACCGAACTAGCGGTGATGACTCCATCTTGTATGATCATGATCTCGAAAGGTAACCATCTCCTGCCTTTAAGTCTTTGTATTAGTACATTGAAGAAATTGCTAGGCGGTAACTAGGCGCTTGTTGAAGACTATTAGAACCGCTTAAACCAATTTAGAACCTTTTAACCTGTTTAGAACTGTTTAAACTGATTTGATTCGTATAAATTGAATTTTAAGAAAATGTTTTGGCAGAGTTTTAGAATTGAGTTAGTTTATAACAACTTTTGTAAGTATCAATTTGGTTTTTACTTTCTCAGTTATGGACTATATGACATGCACGGAAATAAAATCCCGCCGCAGTTGGTCACTCAAGTTGGAGATGCATTCAAGAGAATTCTCGAAGAGGTAATGCTTTGCATTTGCTTTATTAAATTCTCGACTTAGAATCTTTGTTTTGATAACAAAAGTTGACACATGCTTTGCTTCCTTTGTTGATTCTAGACGGAGAAAATAAGGGATGAAACTGCCAATGACATGTCAGTTCTTCAAGGAATATCCATAGTCTTGGATAGACATCCAGAACTAAGGCAAGAAGGAATTGCCTACGAAGTTTTGCAATGGTACATATGTAGGATGGAAGCTTGGTTTGCTGTAGATGCCAACTTGATATCCCTCAAATGTTGGGATCAGGATGAATGCCTTTCCGGTGGCCATGGTCTAATGGTGCAGGGATATGAGCCAGTGATTAGAACAATTGCAAAAGACATTGATATTCGCTTGAACCACAGGTAACTCATCACAGAGCTAATAAATCTATAGTACTTCAACCTAATCACGTGTCTTTTATAATTTGATTCAACTCAGGGTTACTAAAGTGTCAAGAACACCAAACAACAAAGTGATAGTCGAAGTTGAAGGAGGAACCAACTTCGTCGCTGATGCTGTCATCATCACTGTTCCCATCGGTGTTCTAAAGGCAAACCTGATTCAGTTTGAGCCTGAGCTCCCACAATGGAAAACCTCTGCGATATCTGATCTTGGAGTAGGCAACGAGAATAAGATTGCCCTGAGATTTGAAAACGTGTTTTGGCCCAACGTGGAGTTCCTAGGGATGGTCGCTCCCACTTCTTACTCATGTGGCTACTTCCTGAATCTTCACAAAGCAACAGGCCACCCTGTGCTCGTCTACATGGCTGCTGGAAACCTCGCTAAAGACCTCGAGAAGCTGTCCGATGAAGCTACTGCAAATTTCGTAATGCTGCAGCTTAAGAAAATGTTCCCCGACGCACCTGACCCGGTAAGAAAATCAATCATCATTTCATTGGCACAATCTGTATCCCTGAGTATTAACAAAACGTAACAAAAAACAGGCTCAGTATCTTGTGACACGGTGGGGAACGGATCCAAACACATTAGGGTGTTACGCATATGACGTAGTTGGGATGCCGGAAGATCTATACGCGAGGCTAGGAGAGCCGGTTGATAACATATTCTTTGGAGGAGAAGCTGTGAACGTGGAGCATCAAGGGTCTGCTCATGGAGCCTTTTTGGCAGGAGTCTCGGCGTCTCAGAATTGTCAGAGATATATCTTTGAGAGACTTGGGGCTTGGGAGAAACTCAAGCTTGTTTCTCTTATGGGGAATAGTGATATACTTGAATCTGGAACTGTTCCTCTCCAGATCTCCAGGATGTAATCTCTCTCACTAATTTTCTATCTTTCTTTTAGTTTTCTGCTTAAAACACAAGCAAGTGTCCATTTTTTTTTGCTATCTGAAAACAAATAAACATTTCGCTTCTGAATTGTTGAAGTGTTACAATGTTATAGTTTCAACTGTTTATTGATCAATATTATAGTCTTTTATAGTTTCGACTGTATATTTTCTATGGAGATAAAGAAACACAAAGCTTTCATACATATTTTGACCCCTAAAAAAAGCTTCAGACAGATGTGCTTTTAGTCTGATTGGTCTTATTTAGGAAATTCACTTGTTGATTTGGGCAAATCTTGCGGGATTAGATCAAAGACAAGAAGAGCATCCTCACAATCACCAGACTACATCTGGCTCCTCAATTTGACGTCAAGAGAAATACGTCTACACTTGGTATAAATTCAACCAACACTGAATTCACCAACTACTTGTTGTTTCACTTATGTTTCTGTATTTCTGCTATTGTCACACCTATGCTCAATTGCTTATTTTGGATCACGGATTATATTTCAGAATGATGTTCTGTTTCGAAAGATAAATAGAAAAATCAGTTTAAAAAAAAAACTTACAATTAAACCGAATATATATGATTTTTAATAAATAAAAGTGCGGTAAAACGTTTTACTTCCAATAAAATATTTAATAAATTAATGCTTTCCGTTTAAGAGAAAAAGTAAAAATAAAAGGTATTATTCTCTTTATTTTAAAAACATGATATTATAACACATGATATGATTAATATGATATATGTTGTGCTTTAAGTATGCTTAAGGTATTTTTGGTAGAAATACATGGATGAATATGGCTTTAAAGCCTAGAAGTAACATGATCAACACCACGTCGTTGTACTTTCTTGGAACCGACACCGTCCTCATCGACTACAAAAGCCTTAGCGATGTCTCTCAGTTTAGACTTGATGATCTTCCCGTTACTGTTCTTTGGCAGCTCTTGAAGGAACACAACCTTCCTTGGACACATAAAATGTGGCATATTATCACGACAATACTCAATCAAATCTCTTTCGCTCGTCACGAGTTCCCCCTCTTCACGGTGTCCTTGTCTAATAGTCTCAACAACTTTTAAAACAATAAACGCACACGGAGTTTCACCCCAAAGAGGATGAGGCATGGCCACCACAGCAGCCTCGAGCACTTTTTGATTCTCGTAAAGGACTTTCTCGACCTCAATACTGCTGATGTTCTCACCTCCCGAGATGATAATGTCTTTGGATCGGTCTTTGATCTCTAAGTGCCCATCAGGATGAATCACACCTATATCTCCTGTGTTGAACCAACCGTGTTTAAACGCTTCGGATGTTGCTTTAGGGTTCTTTAGATAGCCTTTCATTACACTGTTGCCTTTGACTACGACCTCTCCTATTGTCTTCCCGTCGCGTGGGACACTCTCCTGAGTTGTCGTGCTCTTTACGTCAACGTCTCCTAGCGTTATGTTTCTTATCCCTTGCCTTGCTTTTAGCTGCATCTGTTGAGGCTCTGGTAGTCTGTTTAAATTGTGTAGAAGACATTTTTATCAAATTTTTAAGAGAAAATAGTTTTTTTAGGCCAAATAGGTTTGGACTCTGTCCCTTTAGTATAATCTCTAGTACTTTATGTTTCATTAGGCTAAATATTTTTCAAAGGACAATAATGTCCTTAAATTCACGAAAGAAACTGCTTTATACGACGGGATCGATCGATCCAGAAAGAGTCGGTCGATCTCAGCGGTCGATCTCGATGATTAAACAAAAACATAAAAAAACACGGAGCAGAAACTGATCGACCTTGCTATATTTTCGGATCTAATAATATTTATCCATAGAATTCAGATTCTACTAAAGGTAGAACTGTGTAAAAAGATATGAAATCAGTTTCTACATGTAATAGAACGTTGTGAGAATATAGATTCCGATTTCTACTAGTTTTAGATTTAAGTAAAAGTTTAGATTTCAATTTCTACTTTTATTAGAACTCTATGATAAGCGTGGAATGTGTATTACAAACTATTTTAGATTCGTGTTATCTCCGTAGAATACATATTCTGCATTTCGTAGAAATAATGAAAAAAATGGATTCCGTATTCTAATCCGTAGTATACGGATTCTAATTTCGGTAGAACAATATATGAAATTATTATTTACACATTTTTAAAACAGGAAAAAAATATCACTAAATAGATATAGAAGTTTCATCATTATGTACTATTTTAAAAAAAAAATTTGCTTCATAAATCTATTTTTTAATAATTTCGAAAATAAATAAAGGGCAATAGAGTCAAAATTGGTACAAAATATAATTTAGATTAAAGAGACAATGTCTAAACCTATTTGGTCTAAAAAAACAGTTTCCCCAATTTTTAAACATCGCTGTTAAGAAAATTTCCTTAGAGATATACCTTCTAATACACATAAAAGTTTTAACCACAAAAATAGAGTCCAGAAAAAATAACAAAAATTGATTACATTAAGTAAAGAGTAAAAGAGACACCTATACTCTTTCGATTAGTTAATCTAAACTTAGGATTTAAATTTTCTTTAGGGAGGAGGGGAAAGGATTTTGTGTTTAGAGATTAGTAGGTCTAGAATTTAGATTATATGGTATAAAATTTAAACTAATAATAATTTACAAATTTTTTATTACATGTATTATTCAATAAGGGCAACTTAGTTTTTTCTCTTTAATGAGTTATATTTTTGTCATTTTTGTGTGCTATTTTGGTCAAAAAAAAAATTCTATGGTGTTTTAGGTTATTTGCCCATTTTTTTAACATGGTTATATATATATATATATATATATATATATATATATATATATATATATATATATATATATATATTACCTGTTCCATTCGTCTTGCCATTCACAAAAGAGAACGGGTCCGCTGGTCTCCGTAAGCCCATAGCCATGCAACACTTGGAAGCCCAACTGCTCTACCTTCTTAAGAAGTGCAGCGGGTGGGGATGAACCTCCTGTCAAAACGTGAACCGGCCGTGACCTGTGTGACCGGTCATTCCGGTCTCCTTCTAGGAGAAATTTCAAGACAGTAGGAACACAAGACATGTGTGTAACGCCATAAGAACTGATGTTCTTATAGATCTCTGGAGCAGTGACGTTCCTTAAGCATACATTGGTGCCTCCAAGCGCAGCCACGGCCCATGTGTGCGACCATCCATTGGCATGAAACATAGGCAAGGTCCAGAGGTAAACCGGTGAAAGCTTCATCTCCCAGTTCATAATCGTGCTCAAAGCGCTCAAGTACGCTCCTCGGTGGCTAATCACCACACCTTTTGGGTCTGCTGTTGTGCCAGACGTGTAGTTCAAAGAAATAGGATCATGCTCGTTACGGACACAGAACATACTTGTGGACAAGGATGGCGTAGGATCTCCTCTACGGATGAGACCCTCGTAGTCTAACTCCTTAGAGGAATGTTTTGTAGTGGAATCCATATCATTAATGAATATGATTAGTGGCTTAGGTTTTGAGTCGTCAAACGGTAGGAGATGGAGGACTTCTTGGGTCAAAGGAGCAAACTCATGGTCCACGAATAAGATCTTTGGCTGGGCATGGCGTAAGATGATGGCTATGGTTTTAGCGTCTAGACGGGTGTTAATAGGATTCAGTATGGCCCCTGTCATTGGAATGGCAAAATGCATCTCGTACATGGCAGGTACGTTTGGGGACAAAATCGAGACCTAAACAGATATAGATAAATACCAAATATGTAAGGCACCAATAAAGATAAAACAAGAAAAAGAAAAAGCTAGCCCAAGTTACAAAAAAAAAAAATTATGCGATTCATATGCTATATAAGTCATCTTATGATCATGATTAATCCGGTTCTTTTTTTTAGTTTAAAAGTACGCTAAAAACCTTACCTCAAGAATCCGGGTTAATCATGCTCTAGTATTGTTAGAATGGCTAACGAGGAATCTATGCAATGATTAGATATATGCATAAGAAAAGAGAAAGTAAAGAGGAACAACATACGATATCGTTTCGGGTGATATTAAGAGAGAGAAGAGCGGCGGCCAGTCGACAGCAACGGTCATAGGTCTGGGGCCAAGTGAAATGAGTTTGTTTGTAGATTATGGAAGTTCGGTTGGGGTAACATTCCGAAGCTCTCTTCAAGAACGTTATGGGTGTTAGAGGAACATTGTTTGCTTCACATATCGCCAGAATATCCATCTTTTATGAGTGAATATGTGTGTGGGGAATAAGGGTATGCAAATCCACATTATATAATAGAGAATATTTTAGTATGTGCGATTGGTAATATTAGGAAATAATATTAGTACCAATTGGTTAGTGACATGCAGGTCGTGCCTAAAGTTTTGGTAGCTACCAAACTAGATAATGCGATCACTTTGCTTCTATTTTGTATAAATTATAATGCGATTATTTCACATGTTAAGTGTCACTTGATGATCATTCTATATACTTGATCTACATAGATAATAAGATTTACATTAAATAAATACGCATTCAAAACTCCCCTAAAATTAATATAAAGGATTATTTGTGTGCATGATAATAAGTGAGTCTCAATAAACAGATGGCTAGACTTCAAAAGTAAACGAATTAATTAGAAAATGCAATTCAAACCAGAAAGAATCGACATAAACTAAGTCATTGACAAGGACACACCCGTTTGTGATAATAGTTGCTTATAACATTAGGCATGAAATACCGGACATATCGCAGTGTGACCATCCATATGCATTATTGCTTTTATTGTTCACATGCGTTTGTAATCTAAGCATACGAAACAGGTCGTTGTCGTCAAAGATCTGTTGCGACATAAAATTTTGTTTCTTGATATAGAGAACTAAGTACCCTCTTTTTTTGTTCTATGTTTTATAGATCAGAAATTGATATACCTCCTTTTCAAAAATAAAAATAAAAACTTGATATATCTTAATATAAGATTACATCAATGTTTTAGAAAAAGTTAAATCTATGAAACAAAATTACACCATTCTTGAGAAAGCGAAGATGGCTCGTATGAAACATTGTTCATGTAATTTATAAACCTAACAGATATATAACGATAAAAAGAAATTTCGTAAAATAGAAACTTGGAAGTGTATTTGATGTAGGCTACCACACTAATAAAAAAGCGGTAATGTTCAGGATGTTGTCAATGGTGAGGTGATGGAGAATATGAAGACGAAGAAGGTTGGCTTCATGAGCCAACACATTCAAGTTGAGTCCTCGCTTACCCATGATTTGACTTAAGAAGAAATCAACAAATCGGTCTTTGAAGTAATTTTGTTTGATAAAAAAAAGTAATTTTGTTTTAAGTTTTTCTTTTGATCTTTTCTTTTAAACACGGTCGCCTCACTTGGTGGTACTGATATTCAGAGTGGTGCTCTTATACAACTTGATAGAACCTTGCCCATGACTCAGCCACCTTGATTTTGGTTTGATCGGAAAGGATATGGAATGAGCTGATTAGCTCCTAGCTTCTTCCGGGAAGTAAATGGATTAAATGGGTCACATTAGGATCGCAGAAAATAGTGTTTTGGTGTCAAAGAAAAAATATAATCAATCACATAACTTTTTCTTTATAAAAGTCTCCTTATAGTATTGATGGAACATAGTTGCATCCTTAGATTAATTATAAAATAACTCTTTTTATATATATTTTATTGATGATTAAAACTCTTTTTTTTTCTTGTCGAGATGATTTAAACTCTTAAAACAAGTGCTTTTTTTACAGAATGATTTCTATTTAAAATACAGCAAACTCTTTTTCACATTCTTCCACGCTTTCCATTTTTTTATTGTTTGATTCCTTTATTCCGTGTTCTTCTTTTCCCCAACTTTTATTTTATTTTTAATTAGGATACGAATCTATCCAATAGTATCATTGATCTCCACCATCCAACCCTTCGTATCTTCAACAACGCCCATTTGAATATTGGTTAACATGACGTGAAGCTTCGTAGACAATGCTTTTTCTCCTGTTATGTATTTTATCCTGCGGTTACAGATGGTATGAGCCAAATCAGACATTAAGTAACCAAAAATTGAAGATCTAATCAAAGTTATAGTATAGATAAAAAAAAGAAGTAATCACTTTGTATCATAAAAGGTCACACTTTCAACAGCTCTAACGACCACTGCAGTTCCTGTACAGAATACTTCTTCCGCCTCTAATAGCTCATCCACAGAAACATCACGTTCTTGAACCTGTATACATTTGATTAATAATTTACGGATCTTGAAAATGTCTACTTACAAAAAGGTATTTATTATATAATAGCTCGAACCCGGTAGCCGATATCACGCGCAAGTTCGCTTATGCTTTTCCTTGTGATTCCTGGTAAAATGGTTCCTGAAGTTGGTGGAGTAGACACAATATTTCCCTATAAAATGAATGAAAACAATTAGTTAATATTAGGTTAATGCAAAGAACTTACTGTTTTGAACTTTTTATCAATGTAACAATTGTTGTTGACCTTGACAATGAAGATGTTACAAGTAGAAACCTCTTCGATGTTTCTACCAGTTGCCGCATCCAGAAACAAAACATCAGAGAAACCCGCTGACTTAGCTTCACGCAACGATTTCACAACCTTCAAGAGACAAAAATAGATTAAAGAAATATTCCATTAAATTTGTTTTTATACTATACCAATAAACTTGTCCGTGGATATCTCTATGATATTTCTAATGTCTTTGCTTACTGGAGAATAGTTTGTGCAGCTCTTTACACCGCCAGTTCCACCGGTATGGGCACGTCTATACGTATGATCAACTTTGAGGTTCAAGCCTGAGCTGACCTACAAAGTTAATAATCTCAATTTATAAGTGCTACGGTGCATATGGTTCAACAAAGCAATTTAACACATATATATTTTAGAGTCTACTTAAAAAAAAATACATACAAAACGAATCAACATTTCAAAGATTAAATAGCTTCAATAATATTTTTAGTACTATTAAGAAGGCCATGTTAGATCGGGGGTACTTTATTATTTCTATGACTAACACCCCCACCTTGTGGTAGTTTCCAACGGGAGATACGTAAACAAGGAATGTAAATTCAGGTGCTGAAGCTATTCCAAGGACCGCACCACTCCCTATGAGTAGAGGCCTAATGTACAAAGCTCCTTTACCCGAAGGAGGAACCTAAAACAAAAACAAAAAACAAAAAACAAAGTTCCATAAAATTCTTTAACTACTTATAAAGTATTGATATTTTAAATGTAAATTTGTTATGTATTTAAATTTAAAACTATAAAAAGACAATTGACTACTGATTGATAAACACATGGAGTTTACTGTTTCACATCCGATTTTTGCATATGTTAGTTTTAGAACTTCTTGAATTTTTCTTTCCTGTTTTTCTTTTATTTTTTTTATTTTTTCATGTCAGAGAACATTTAAAAATCACCGATGGAGATGCTTAGTAAGTGGTAAATTGGACAAAGAGACACAGTAGCCCATAGGCCATACCCATTTCTTGTTGGCAATCACAGTTTGCTTAACTGCATCTACGAACTGGTCAACGGAAGGAGGTGTCATACAAAGCCTATCCGCACCCATTTGCATACGAAGAGCGTTTTGTTCAGGCCTAAAGAGTGTAATCCGTCCCATTTGTGTCCTGTAAGCCTTGAGACCTTCAAATAGTCCCTACAAACCAAAGGCACGTCCACTTATATCTGAAATTGATCTCTTACATTAATTGTAACATTACAAGCTTTTTCTTATAAATATTTAATCTTAATTCTTTACATATCCGATTCTGGATAAACATAATATGTTTTTTTTGGTTAACAATCCAGACTAAGGGTCTGACTGGTTATAACGCAGCAACTACGGTTGCGGTTGTGGGCGTTTACGGATGCGAGAAATTACAGTTTTAAGCGTTAGTAAAAGATTTAGACGACTACTTCAACGGTTAAAAATTGTTACGTTTGCGGGATACTTATGATTGGTTTACTATCAAATACAACATCGGTTATATAATAAATTAATAATATTTATATTTTATATAACTATCAAAATTTTAAAATCATATTTTTATAATAAATATGAAAATTTTATTGATAATACTGTACTATTACAAAAATTTAAAATTACAGAAAATATTTTTTTGGAAATTTTATAATATAAATTAAAATATGATATATTATATATATATTGGTATTTAAATGATTTAATTTAGAATTTTTAATTGAATATTTTATTTTTCTATATATATAATTTTTTGAAAAAAATATATTTTCTTCCTCCCGCAATCGTCCGTAACCGCAAACGCTATCTGAAACTAGATTTTGAATTTTAGAAATTCAGAGTGATTTAACACGGTTTATAGCGTTTTATGTGATTGTTGTAAAACGCCAACAACCGCAAAATCTGCGTTTACGGGTGATGGTGGGAGAAACAGTCAAACCTTAATCCTATAAAATTATTTCCAGCCCATTTTTATTTTCTTCTCTTAAAGCTATAATAGAGTAAAATGCACTCAAACCCATCTTTATATATAGAAGAAAAAATAACATTACTTTTTCAAATTGGTTCTTTAACTTTTAAACTTTACAATTACGAGAAGAAGAAAAATATTTTCTTAGCGAATACTGTTTTATATAAACAAAGTCACACTTTTTATTTACAAAATAGTTTTATAAAGAAGCTTTAGTTTCACATTTGTCATAATTTTATGAAGATGTTGCATGAATAAAATGTACTAATATGTCATAATTGTAGTATCATATATAATATACTAAAGAATATTTTTATTTTAGAGGAAATAAAGAGGAATATACTATAGATAAATCTATCTCTAATAATATAGAATTCTTCTATTCTAGAGGAAAACATAAAAGAATATATTTGAGATGGTCTAATCAGGTAGGATTTAATAAAAAAATTTCTTCCCACTAGTGACTAATCATGATTGCAATGACAATAGAGGACTCAACTCTAGTATCCAAACTAACTAGCAGAGGTCTTGAACTGGTAGAATAAGCATGAGTGAGTTTTATTGCCAACAATAGAGAGACAAAGACCTGGCCATAGTTGAGAATCCCAGCACTAGGGCTTATTGAAATGTCCCCGTAAGGGACAATCTTCCCTTCTGAAAAGCTCTCTCCTTGTTTGCATTTCGCCACATACATATAATCTGTTGGAATCAGAGTGAATCCAAGCTCTTCCCAGTTAACATTTGCGTACTTCTCGTCTGCTTCACTGATTAAAGAAACCCCAAATGATTAAAATGATTTTGAATAAATAGAAAACTAACGAAGATGGCATTCAACACGGTTAAATGCATATCAGCATACTCAGTACGTGAAAGACACGTTTATTTTTGTTTTTATTTGACGTTTCAAATTTTCTTATAATAGATGATGTTTTTAACCTTGTAAGACAAGATGATGAAGAAGGGTGCACAGCCGGAGCCATTGGATTGAGTAAAACAAAGAAATTAAGAAGGAATATAATTTGAGCTTGGGACGGGTGATGTGTTTTGAAGAAGCTTATCTCGCCTCCTTTTATAAGGACAACAACTAACCCTTCGAATTCAATCGGTCACAATAGATCTTAAGTTTTAATGTGTAAATAACTTTGGAATCTCCACCTAATTTAGCATCTGAAAACACTAAAGCTTAGTTGAAATAAAAACGTCTAGGTATAATATTTAATTATGTATAGATGTATCGCATATTATACTTTTAGGCTTGGTTAATGATAATCACAAGTTCTTAACCCAAAATCTTAAAGGCAATAGGTGAATTGACTCGTCATGTATATTTTTATTTTTTTGATAAATTCTATTCCAGTCGGCCACAGGAAAAACACACTTAGTACTACAGAGTAGACTGGCTACCATACTATCTGATCCGAATTTAGATTACCTTCCAACTAATGTCAAGGGGTGAACCGATCATTTGTTACGATCTATCATGTAAACCACTTGAGCCGAAGCCGTAGCCCAGACATGCCAAATAATGATAATTTAGTTCTTAAGGAGAATTGAACCCAAGACTGATGTAGGACACTAAATTCCAAGAAAGTTTTTAAGGAGAATCAAATCCAAAACTGATGTAGGACACTAAATTCCAAAAAATTACCACTAAACTACGTATATATATTCATATTATATGAATTATTCTGAGATTATGGATGTATGACTTAACACAGTAATATTCCCCTTCACGCTCAGGCATGAAATATCATGATAAATCCAAGCTTTTAATCCAAAAGCTTAAAATAATAAGTGAATTGGTTCATGTTTATTATATATTACTTGAATCTCTATGAGATTATCGATGTGAGACATAACACACTAACAGTTAGTTTAAAACTACATAAAGAGTTTATATATATGTTATGTAATTAGGTGTTTTTCTATACTATGCACAATAATAAATTTTGTAAATTTAAATTATATGTAAAAAATAAAAAAATTAATATTATAGATTTTATTATGTTTATATTAATATTTTAATACAGATTTTCATTTAATTAAACAAAATTTAATTTAAAATAACATTTTGATTTATTTTAAACTATATTTAAGAATATATATATATATATACTATATTTAGAATTATAATATTAGCTAGATTTTCAATTATTTCTTTTGACAAACATTTTTAGTAATAAAAATTGTATGATTATAAAATAGATTTAAAAAAATTTTCAAAATTTTATTATAAAATAGACTTAAATAAATTTTCAAAATTTATTAAATATTTCTATTTCTATTATTATATTATTTAATATCATATTTAAATAGATTTTTTTCTAATGATGATATTTTGGTTACTTCTATATTCTAAAAGGTTTACCAGAAATATAATCTACATTAAATGTTACTACCAAATCATATTTTTCAATAAATTATGTCATTAATTATATTATACTATATCATTTTTAATAAAAGTGATTATAGAAATAACATGCGTTAACATAACATCTATGTAAATTGCAATTGTCCCCAAATATAGCGTTGGTGAATAGATGTAGTAGCTAGATTATCAATGATACTTTAATAATGTCCAATTCTGTTAAAGTACAACCATGTTTTAGTTTATATATATATTATATGCTCAAAGAATCGACGGTCAACATCACATGCAGCATACGGAGGTTTAACTGATTTTTAAAACTGATTCCAGCCAAATTTAAAAACTAATATTATTATTTCCATGGAACACCACCTAACTTTTAACTGTTTCTTAAGAGCGAACGATAAACTTGCAGGGATTAGTCATATATTTTTTATCCTTTTCGCGCAATACGTTTATTTGTCAATACAGGGTTGTTTATTCACACGTTGAGAAGTCGGGAATATTGAGATGTTTAATAAAAATGAATTATTATACATGTATATTACGAAAAGTATACATAACTGAAACACTATCCAATGTTAGAAAATAAAACATGATTAAGAACACTATTGCAAAATATTTTTAAAAAAATTCTTTTGAAAACTTCTCCGAGAAATGTGTTAATCCATTATAGTTTAGCAGAACTCTTACAAAAATCTTCTAACCTAAAAGAATTAAAAAATTTCCACGAAAATTAATAGTGATACAGAAGATTTTTATAAAAAAATGTGCTAAAAGTCCGATATATATGTTACAAAAAAAAAAAAGTCCGATATACTCTTCATATCTAAAAATTCTACATGTCTAAAAATATTTAAAATGATTTTAAATAAGATTCTTTAAAAAAAACAAAATTTATATAAGAACTAAAAAATACGAAAAAGTTAACATATATTTTTATACAAATATAACACACAAAATAATATATTTTATATTATTTGAGACTAGAACTCTTACAGTTAAAATAATAACAAAACTATATGATCACAGCGATTTGATTTTAAAACAGACAACAAATAAACATATCAAAATTTTAATGAATTATATATTACTTTTTAAAAGGAAAGATAAACCATAAAATAGAATTTTAAACTAAAATAATAACAAAAATTATATTAAGTTGAATCTTTAATTTTATTTAGATTTAAGATTTGGAATAGGATCGAAAGATTTTTGTAAGAAAAGAGTTCTCATATCTCACACAGTCATTTCAAATAAATAGTTGAAACCTTTCCAGTTAGGGGCGAAACTAGGTAAAGGACTATGGGTGCACATGCACCTATTATTTTTTTGATATTTGGTTTTTTACATTGGACATGTAAGTGTGGAGTAGCTAATTTGGTAAGGATGCACCCATAGTGTCCTAAGAAGCAGAGTTCAATTCTCTTCTACACTTTTTTTATTAAACATTTTTTTTGTTTTGGACCCCGTCAAGAAAATGTCTGGTCACTCCCTTGGTTATCAACCCAATTAACCTGACAGCTTATGAAGCTTCTCCCAGGAATTCTCATCTTCATCTCAGGAATTCTCAGCTTCATTTCAAGGTTCATCATAATGAAAACTATATAAAACCTATGTTGCAACAGCATGTGTCGTTTATTATGTGGTTATTTGATGATCTTCTAATATGGATAAAGTCAAATATATTTCAACTATGTGATTTTTATGTGTTCATGAAGGAATATAAATATTTATAATAAATATATTATAAAGTTGTTAATATTTTAATTTTAATTTTAATTATTTTAAAAATTTATATGTATAATTTATTTTAAATGATATTATATTATCTCAATTAAAGATGTAGTTTGAATATATAATATCTAATCAACTTAGTTATTATTTAGGTATATTAAACTGTATTTATTTCTCCAAATATAACTATGGTTTTTTGTGCTGAAATAGATTCATCTTTTTTTTTGTATTTAGGCTTTTGATTCTGAGGATAAAAATATGGATTCTTTAAATAATTCACTTTTGGGTTATATTAAGTTACAAATATTCTTTTAAATCGAAGCACAATTGCTTTTGACTCTAGTTAAACTAAACTGGATGATGATTATATATAAACTTTCGTATATTCTTTTAAATAAATTGATATTTATGGATTTTTAAAAGTATTATAAAAACTAAAATGATGACTAGTATAAAATTTTATTAACAAACATTACCGATAAAATTATGAAAACTCATGAACGGATATCAATAATTACAAACTATCTTTCTTTTGTAAAATACTAAGTAAATTTATATTTAAAATGCATAAAATTTGAACTTAAAATATTATAAATAATCATAACAATAAATTTTCAAATTGATTTATGCATTCATATATTATGATGTAGAAATATATATAAATCAAAATAAAATTAAAAATATTAAGCCTTAAGAACTTTAAGTAGTATATTAGGTTTGATTAAAGTCTTTATATTTTGTATTTATGTTTGGTTAATGAATGTGACAAATTAAAACTATAAAAATAATAAATTATGCAAAAATATAAACATCTCAATAGTAGCAGTTATAAAATAATTTTAGTTCATCAATGGTATTTTAGTATATGCTATTTAAACTACTTTTGTAATAATATGAGAAAATAGATTGATATAAATAAAATATTTTTATTTATTTTAAATATATATTAAGCTGTTTGATATTAAATTTTAAAGAGATGATTATTTTTAATCAAATATGTTTTATTCGTTTTTTTGCAAATATAATCTTTTTATGATATGAATATTTACCTTTATATATATTTATATGGAAAATATAAAATTAAAACTAAAATTAAAAATGTAATTGACGTGTTTTATTAAATGTTTTTAGTAATGATAATTAAAATTTTAATATTTTGATTCATTAAGGATACTTCGATACATAATCATTGTAACTATCTTCTTAAATAATATTTTAGAGATATGTTCACATAAAAATAATTTTTAAAAAGTCGATTACCGAGAGGTCATATGGTTACTAACAAAGGAAGAAAAACTACATCCCATGATGTAAAGCAGCAAATAATACGTAGAATTCAGACGGTTTATAAAAATGGAATAGGAAAACAAAAACAAAAGAGAGGATATCCCTCCAAGACAAATAGTAGTACAATAGAAAAAGTGCAAAGCCATATATTATATATTGAACTTCATATTATATATAAGACATGGTAGAAACAGTTAAGGTAACAGCAACAGAAAGCCCCAACTTCTTCAACATAAAACTATCTTGAAGGCTGAAACCTTTTTCATCAACCTTGTTTTTCTCGTTTTTCTCGTTTTTCTCTTCCAAATATTTTTCTTCCTACAGCATTCCATAATTAGTATTGTCCCTGGATCGTTACATTCTCCTTCACTGCGTTGGTTTTTATTAGAGTTGACTTCTTGAATGCATTAATAAGAGCATATGAACGAAACCAATAAATACGCAAATCTTCTCCACGGTCCAAGAATTTTGGAGACAAAGCTGTCAATTCGCGGATTACTCTCATGAACCTCCTCCGTTGGTTTCATCTCATGTCCACAGTTTACGGTACCCGTTGGATTTATGTAAACAATAACGGTTTGAGATGGTACAATCTGTTGAAAGCATGTATTGGTTACCTGACGAGTTGTAACAAACAATCCATGGCTAACCTCAATTTTGTTAACCATCTCAAAACGAGGCGAACTCGTTGCGTCGTGATCATTGTTGTTTATCTTGTCCGGAATATTGGCGTTGAGTTCGTTTTCGGAGAACTCAAGTGTGTAAACATCATCCACATCTCCATTGTTGTTAACTCCCTCACCATCTACAAGTAAACAAAAATATAAAATTATTAGTAAGACAAATCCAATAGCTCTATACTTACTGCATGAAGCTCTATTGCTAAACTTGCTATGGTCCCAAACCAGAGGAGACTGAGTAACTCAAAATAGCAAAAGTCAAATGCGGAACACAAATTTTGATGAGCAGAAGTCACCTTGATGTTCATGACTATCCCTCCGATAACTCCAAATATCTTCTATAGGAACTACCGTGGAGTGTTCTTCAATGAAGCTCTGGAAATTGGAGTACAAGATTAAATTTAGATAACACTCTCTATTCATGTTTTTAATATGAGTATTATTCAAGAATTAATAAGTTCTTTTTAGCAAAAAAAAAAGAATTAACAAGTTAAAAAACAAATTATCTACATATCTTGGGCTGAGACTTTTATCTGGGATCCGGATTCGATCTGAGATCCGTTCCGGAATTAGGACATTCAGGGATGCCCGGATCCAAATCCGGATAGTAAAATCTTGGATCCGTGCAAACCAAATCCGGATATCTTAATTTTGAGGTCTGGATATCCGGATTCAGATCCGTATTTTTTAAAATATATTACAAGTTTATTTTATTATTAATTATATATGATATATTAATATTTATAAATAAAATAAATTTAATAATATTCTTTTTTAATATTAATAATAGTATATGTCATATATATTCATAAATTATGCTTAAATATTTAGTTTATATATTATTTTTAGAATTTTTTAAAAATTATTTTTACGGATCCGAATCCGGATATCCGCAAATATCACAATATCTAGATGGATATCCGAAGCCCGGATATCCGGAAGACACAAATCCGAATCTGGATCCGTCCCACCCCTAATATATCTATATAATGTTTTGTAAGTATTAGAATACATATGAACACCACTACCTTTTCTAGTTCCTTGCTTGATACTCCTACCCATCTCAAGTTCTCAACAATTCTCTCTTCCTTAAACCTCCCATCATGTACTTGCATATCAACAGCCTTCATGTTCGCCTCTACCCATGAACCTGAGGCTTTTTCTCCCGGATAGTAAACGTCTCCCGGAAAGTTTCCGGAAGCAGAAGCAAATTCCCATGAGCCTACACTGTTGTGTGGCTCGTGGGAAGCTTGAGCTAATGCTATGATCTTGCTCAACATTTGATCCGTGTCATTAGCTACATTGGTTCCCAAATGTTCACCATGTGCAAGATCTTCAACGTGGAGTGGTGGCGCTGGCGGCAACATACGATTTTTTAGTCTTGCACACTCGAACGCGATCTCAGCCTATTTTATGCAGAGAATTAGATCAATTAAATTAGTTTCAAAAAAAAAAAAATTACGTTAACTTTCACATTTCTTTAGGATATAAGTAAATGATGTTTTGTTACCTTTGAGGGAGGATATGTGACTGTTCCATACTGAGAACAAAACTGTGACTGTGCTGGGAAGTTAAAAGACGTGTCATGAGACATAAAATGGCTCCATTTGTTCTCTGTCGTTTCCATATCGGACGAAGAAATGTTACCCAGTTGTGTTAAGCCATTATCGGGTGAGACAGGATATCCCGAGTTTTCTAGGTTTTCATACATTCCATCAGAATATAAACAAGTACTAGAAGTAGATTGTTCACTATTAGTCGTTGCTTTCTTCCTCTTCATGCCATGATGCTGTTCTTCTAATTTGTTGGTTAAAGCACTCTTCTTGAATACTCGACAAAGTGCATACGCATCCTGTAATGTTTATACATTAAATTAAATTATAATAAATAAATAAAGCTGTAAGAAAATTAAATATCATCTTTATGAAGTTTTGTTGTTCTGGAACGTTTTATACATTAATTTAAATTATAATAAATAAATAAAATTGTAACTAAGTATCATCTTTATGAAGTTTTGTTATCTACCTGTATGCCTGACTTGGAGTCGCATTCTTGCTCTTCAAGACGGTACTCATGCATGACCCAATCGGTACGAGAGCCATGAGGCGCTCTTCCTCGGTAATAAACTAACGTTTTCTTTGTTCCGACAGTCCGCGAATGTGAAGTAACTTTACGGTCTTTTCCTGTGGCTTTCCAGTAACCTGCTTTTGTCGCCCGGTTAGTTCTTGATCCGTTTGGATATTTCCGGTCTCGAGGACTGAAGAAAAACCATTCTAGGTCTTTACTTGGGAGCAAGGACTTTCCTGTAAATGTTGCAAATCACATTAAGAGAATATTAGGTCTATTCAACGATAGCTTTGAATTCACTTAGATTCTATGACATGGTAATCCAAATGACTAAATAAAGACAAAAAAAGAGAACATTTTTTTATAAAACAAAAGTTGAGGGTGATTGGGAAGCTTCCGAAACCCTAAAGGCAATGTGAAATCTTAGTCATGGTACTTTTTTTTGGTATCTTCTTACCTTTTTGACTGGGTCTTCCAGATTTGTCTCACTATCCACCGCATCTCTCGATTTTATTACAGTCCTCTTTAAGACTAAAGGTAAGGGTGGGTCCATTTAATTTTATTCAAAGATAAAGTAGGCATTTTTTTTTCTTTGATGAACTATAAAGTAGGCATTGTTTATTATTTTTTGTTAATAAAACATTCAAGTTCGATGCGTGTCTGGAGATACATAACTTGGTACGTAAAACAACTTTAAAAAACTAGAAACTAGTGTTAGAAAAGAAAAAATAACATGTATATCTTTGAAAAATATGATTCTCTCTAGGGCTACTCTTATCAAAAGATATGTTCACACAGTCACACTGTAGTTTTTTAAAGTTATTTTGAAGTCCAAAAAACCTTGATCTTGGAATAATTATCAATTAGAAAAGAAACCAAATAGAGTTTTTTCTTCTTCTTTTCTTATGCTATATTGCCTCATATATTCCTGTAGAATGAGAAACAAAACATGTCCATGTATAAACGATGTACGTAGACTTTTAAATTCGTATTTTTCTTGATCCAGATGATAACAATGATTTGCATTTTAAGAGAACAATAATAAAGGGAAGAGAGATAAATACCGGGTAAATCCCAGGGCTCGCATTTGTAAAGATCAATCTCAGGAATTATCTCTAATTCGATCGTGCGGCCATTAATCTTTCGTTTGAGGTAGTATATGACAAGCTCTTCGTCTGTTGGATGAAACCGGAAACCAGGAGGCATTGAAACAGGAGCCATATCTACTTCCTGGCTAGAAGTTAATGACAAAGAAATATATTAAAGAGATAATAATATGAACATATATAGAACTTGCGAGTTGAGAAAGCGAAGGAGAAGAGAAGGAGAGTTGGGAATATAAAGAGAGTTATATAAGAAAGAGAAGCGTAATATGAGGGTTTGAATTCGATCGATCAACGATGGAACTGTAAGAAAGACAAAAAGAGATTAAAACTATGTAAAGAAGCTGAAAAAGCATTTTGGGTCGGTTGCCAATTGCAAACCCCACAACATCTTTTGCACTTTATCTTTTCTTTTACTTTAATGTGATTGTTTTATCTATTGTTTTATATATTTTCCGCGTAAATTTGATTCTCGTTAAGCTTTTTTTTCTGTTATGTTAAACATATTGGGAAAACACGTTAACATGTAGATCTACTTGTTCTTTTTTGCTTATACATGCGTTAATATGTAAGGAATATATAATGTATTTGCTGAATTCATTTTTTGAAGACAACTTGGTGCGCCTAATTTAGCTCGTGAGCCATATAATTAATCGTAATATGTGATTTGATTTTTGGTATAGACCAACAGTACGAGTTTCAACAACTAGATAAACCATCAAGTTTGGTTGATCAATTCTGTTGTAATCCAAAATTCCAAATACATAAGTAACTTTTATTTCGTCTACATGGAAGTTTCATGCGTCGCTGTTTTTTTTTGGGTCCACGACTAACCGTTGACGATACTTGTTTCAGTTTATATATCAAAAACTCTGATTCAGAATTTTTATCACATCTATCACAGACTCAAATATGTGTGCAAGCCGAAACTCGCACAAACAAAACTTATTAAAAAACGTAATTTTTTAGGTAACCTAAATTTCTGCAATAACCAACGATAAATAATCATAGGCAAGATATGCGATGAAAAATATTCTAAGTGGAAAATGTGAAGATAATATGTAGGCTCATTAATTATTCCAAATTCACGCAGAATCGTATAGAAGAAGATCGTCTAAAAACGAGATTACAATAGAAAAATATCCAAAGGCAGCAAAGCTTCTAAATTTTAAATTCTGCTAGACTAACCACATATGTCTAAGACCATGATTAACCCGATCTCTTATGATGAAGTTCTTAGCTTCGGGTAACAACCGTTTCTTAATTTTTAATTAAGTAAAGTTAAGAATCGCCTCTTAAATAATAGATATAAGAATCGGTTCTTAGTCGAAAAGTGTAAAAAACAAAAAATAAAAAATGTCAAATCATATGTTAAGAATCGCAAATTAAAAAATCCGGGTTAATCATGCTCTAAAGTTCTTATGTGATTCATAAATTGTGCGTAAATAGTCGAAATTTGTAAAACCTAAATTCTAAGCTAAAAAGAATTTCTGTAGCAAAATTTTGATATCTCCCCTCTTTTGCCTCAACCCTGTTCATATTTCCCTAGATTTTTCCTATTTTCCAAGATTTGAATTTGTCTTCTCCAATAAAAGTAAACTGTTCATTAATATGGGCTTCATTACATATTAAGTTGACACTGGCCGTTTTCGTGTTTTAGACTGTTTTACGAATTACGTATTTTAACAATTTTTCCAAAAAATTGTTAAAATAACTCTGAGCTGCAGATTTTTGTGTCGTTAGTTTGCGAAATGATAAAATCATTTTGTTTCCTCGAAAATATATTTGGTGTTTTAAAAGGTAGATCAACAAAACAAAACATTTAACTTAATGTGAATGTTTTATTATTATTTTAGCTTCAATTTTTCTATTTTCAAAAAAAAATATTTGAAGCTATTTTCAAGATTTTGGATATGAAGATTTTCAAATTTAAAGACGATATCTTAGACTTCATTAACAAACTCCAACTAAGGTCAACTATGTAGACTGCCAAAACCGGTAAAACTTCAGTTTCACCAATATATGTTTATTTTTTGTGGGGTCTGTTTGTTAAAATAATTCATTTTAAGAATTCACCTAATCTTCTTTTCCATTGAAATATTATTTTTCTAAAATTTCATAAATTAATTATAAGATTAAATTCATAAATAAATTTCTTAGATAGGTCTGATCTTAAGACTTCATTATCTCTTGCAAATATCTTAATATTATAGTTTTCAGGTATTTTGTCTTAATATTATAGTTTTCAGGTCTTTTGTTATACAACGATAATTGTAATTTAACAATCGATTTAGGTTAGTTTTGCTTTCAAAAGTATGCAGACAATGTATTTGCATTTAAGTTCAAATTATGTGTTTTATCCGCACATGCGAATATAATTATTTAATAATTACTTATTAATACATGTATTATTAATTAAAGATATAATATTAAATTATTATTCATATTTTCATTTAAAATTCTTACTTATCATATATTTTAAAAAATCTTTGAAACATTACATTGATTATTAATATAATAGATAAATCTTAGAAATCACACAATATTCTCTTTTCAGGTATATAGAATTACTAATTTTTCTTAATATTTAGTTATTTGTTGTCTGTTTTTTTCAACTTTTAACATTTTTATTAAAAGATATTTTTTGGGATAACAACATAATGTATATAGGAATTATATATTTTTTTTTAAATAGATAATTTTATTATTATTAATTTTTCTTAGTTATCTAATTAAATAAAATTTTAATTTTTTATAATTTATAAATTTTATTCATCAAGGATACATGCGATATTAACTAGTCTAATTTTTAATTTGAGAGATTTGTTGCGAAAAAATAAAAAAAATAATTAAATAATAGTATAGAATTAAAGGCAAATTATCTCTCATTAAATACATTCTTAATTATGTCAAATCTTATTCTCTGGCCATGTGCCAAGAGTGCATAAGCACATGGTCTACGTTTTTATTAAAAAAAAATTGTGGGTAAGGTCGTAAATTCTGATATTTTACACGAAAAGGGCCCAGATTTCATAATTTACGGATATAAACTTAACATTTGGTTAAGAAGAAAAAGTCTGCGCAAGGCCCATATTAAATTTGAGCCGGGCCTGCTATTCAGCCATAACCGTCATCATAAAGAATAAAGACATGCATTTCTTTCCGAATGTTGTTATGTTTCTATAACTGTAGAGTGTAGACCGTGAAAATGCAGCCTTGTTCAGAACACTGGGACTGACATCTGAGTCGGACGCATCACGCATGGGGGATTGGCTGTGGCATGTGCTCCATTCTAGTTTTTTTTTAGTGTAATAATATATGAATTTTTATTTAAATGTTCCTAGTAATGTAAATTTTAGTCATAAACTGTAGAGTGTGTTACATCCATACTAGATAAAATTTTGGCGCATAAACATTTGAGGTTCTTTAAACTTATTTCTGATTTGAAACGTGACAAAAACAATCGTGAATACATTATATTTCCCGTTAAACAACTGCTAATATTCCACTAATATACACAAGATCTTCCAAGAAGTCAAGAAGGTTTATTTTCCAACGATATAAATCAAATTATATATATTTCATTTATAAACCCTTTTTCAAAAAAAAAATATTTATATATTTAGATATGTTTTTGAAAGACAAATAAAAAGAAATGGCAATCATGAGTTTTAAAAACTTGAAACGTCTCCTTCCAACTGCTTTGGATGAAATTTTGAGAACGTTAGGTTTGCACGACTGTTCTTCTCTTGAAGAGTCTATTCTTTGTCAACCATCAGAAAATTATCCATCTGATCTGTAAGGCGACAATGACACTCCTAGAAACAAAAATCCATTTTTTTTCTTTTTAAGGTAACATTCTATACATTTTTTAAAGAAATGTAAAGGTATATAGGACTTTTCTTAATTATGTAATTCAAGCAGTGATTTTTAGTAACAGGCTATTAAATATATGAAACGTTGAATGCTGTCATATGTACTTTGAATATAAATTTAGAATGAAATGATATTATATATAACACAAACTACGTTTACGAAGTGATATACTTCTCCCTTAAACTAAACTTTTAACATAAAATATTTTAATTTAATGCATTAGACTCTCTATTTACAATACTGATAAAATAAATCGTTAGTACCATGAATTTTTAGTTTATAGGTTTCTACCATAACCAATTTTAGTTAGAGGGGTTTAACAATAAAGATATTTTCTACCCTAACTCAAATCTATAAAATTAGCACTCCAAACAAATTATGCAAATAGACAAACTATATATGCTTTAAATTCATACTATTTGATATTATTATTTCCAAATGATATGCTTTTTCTGAGTTTGAACTGAATCTGGTGTTTAATGTATAAATATCTTAAAGGTGATTAAACATGTAATCTCGAATCTCGATAAACAAGGACAAATGAATATGATTAAATGCACAAAATTTCGTATCCACATCATTACTAACTCGACCCCGTCCTTCCATTAAAATGAAAGTAGGGACAAAAAACGGAATAAATTGATAATAATGGGGTCTAAAAAAATAATACCTGGAAATCCTAAAATAATACAATAAATAGAACCCTCTCCCTCGCTCAGCCCTTTTCACCTACTCCAGTCCCACCACCATCGACGATCTCTCTCTCCCGCCGGAAAACTTCTCTACTTTGTAGATCTCCGACGATTAAAACGTCCAAACTGATCGTATAACTAACGAAAAACTCATGGCGTTTGAGAAGATCAAGGTTGCAAACCCCATCGTCGAGATGGATGGTGAGATCTCTTTTTCTCACTCAGATCTTTTCGATGCGAAGATGAAAACGTATTATTACCTTTTGGTTTACTTAGTTTTTATCGAAGTTTCGTTGTTTTGTTCTGATCTGATAGATATAATATAACCATGTGTAAACTAGTTTAACTTTCATGTTTGGTTTTGTTTTTATTTGGTTCTTTTTTTTTTTTTGAAACACTTTTATTTGGTTCTGAACTTTTATTAAGTTGTAGATCAGTAGAAACCCTAGCTCTCCTCATTTATGATCTAACGAAAAATATCAGATCATAATTTTAGATCAAAGAGTGCTACTTTTCCAGCTATTGACTTTTTTTTTAAAAATCATTTGGTGTCTTTTAGTTACAGTTTATGGCTTTTTGTGTAATAACAGGTGATGAGATGACCAGAGTTATCTGGAAGTCCATCAAGGATAAGGTACTAGAGCTACTACTTACTGTCTTCTGTTTGTGCGCTTTTCTCGCTTTTAATTTTTAATTTCGTTTATTTTCAGCTTATTACTCCTTTCGTGGAGTTGGATATCAAGTACTTCGACCTTGGCCTTCCTCACCGTGATGCTACTGATGACAAAGTTACTATTGAAAGTGCTGAAGCCACCAAGAAGTATGTGTTTCTTACTCTGCTATACTGTGTGTGGAATATTAATCTTGGATGCTTGTTACTTTGTTTTAGGTATAATGTGGCGATCAAGTGTGCCACCATCACTCCAGGTCTGCTTCAGTAGAGTTATTTTGTTATTGAGATTCTTTGACAATGGTTCAGTTTTACTTATTAGTGAGATCTTCTCCACTGCAGATGAAGGACGTGTCACAGAATTTGGCTTGAAGCAGATGTGGAGAAGTCCAAATGGGACCATCAGGAATATTCTGAATGGTAAGAACTTCTCAGTTATATGTTTACACTATTCAGTGTCATTCTATGTTGCCTTACACTTTGTTTTTGTCTCTCATAGGAACTGTATTTAGAGAACCAATTATGTGCAAAAATGTTCCCAAGCTTGTCCCAGGTAATGATCGACAAAGGTCTACTTGCATTAGTAATATCTATCGCCTAAGGGTTCTGAGAATGTGTCTTGTTTTCTCCAGGCTGGACAAAGCCCATCTGCATTGGAAGGCATGCTTTTGGTGATCAGTACCGTGCCACTGATGCTGTAATCAAGGGACCAGGGAAACTGACTATGACTTTTGGTAATCTTACTACCTCTCATTTGGGATGGCACTGTATAATTTTGAAATATCCTTCCCTTTTTTTTCTTTCATAATCATTGGTTCTAATAAACTCTGTAATGTCTTTGATTTTTCAGAGGGAAAAGATGGCAAAACTGAAACTGAAGTCTTTACATTTACTGGTGAAGGCGGTGTTGCTATGGCCATGTACAACACTGATGAGGTATACTAACCACTTACACTCTACAGTTAAAATTACTTGTTCTTTTAGAAATTAACCTCCTAATCAAGTTATATTATCTTTTTCCTTATTTATACAGTCCATCCGTGCTTTTGCTGAGGCATCGATGAACACTGCTTATGAGAAAAAGTGGCCACTTTATCTTAGCACAAAGAACACCATTCTTAAGAAATACGATGGCAGGTATGTCAAAGTTAGTTTTAGTTACTTCACCATATATATAACAATTTGCTCTGTCCATATTTGATGTGGCTTGCGTCCTCTCTTTACTATGAAGATTCAAAGACATCTTCCAGGAAGTGTATGAAGCCAGCTGGAAGTCAAAGTATGAGGCTGCTGGAATATGGTGAGTCGAGACTCGAGTCTTAGTTTTTCTCATCTTTGTCTTTGATCGAGGAGGATCTAAATGATTTAAATTGGTTAGGTATGAACATCGTCTCATTGATGATATGGTGGCTTACGCTCTTAAGAGTGAGGGAGGCTATGTCTGGGCATGCAAGAACTACGATGGTGATGTCCAAAGTGACTTCCTGGCACAAGGTTTGTCTGATGATAAAGGAATATTGCCTTAAGCTGTAATTTTGTTATGTCTCTCGTTAGCTAAGAGTTTTTTTAACATGTGTGTAGGGTTTGGGTCACTTGGATTGATGACATCTGTTCTGGTATATAACATTACACAATCTCTATTACATGGTTCTTTTTTAGTTGATGATGTTAAGTTTCTGCTCTTACAAGTGTTACGTTATCTTTGATTAGGTCTGTCCTGATGGAAAGACGATTGAAGCAGAAGCAGCACATGGAACTGTAACCCGTCATTACAGGGTTCACCAGAAAGGTGGAGAGACCAGCACAAACAGCATAGCCTCCATCTTTGCTTGGACTCGTGGACTTGCACACAGGTAACGAGAAAGAAAAAAACATCCTTCACGCTTAGTATGTAAAGGAAGATGAATATGTAAAACGAATGATTTGAACAGGGCTAAGTTAGATGACAACTCAAAACTGTTGGAGTTTACGGAGAAGCTAGAAGCTGCTTGTGTGGGTACGGTTGAGTCTGGGAAAATGACAAAAGATCTTGCACTCATCATTCACGGCTCAAAGTAAGTCACATAGAGACTTCTTCATTCCACATTTCTCATCAAGATTGCTTCAGTTGATTTATGATTTGTTTTTCGTATTTTTGTTCAGGCTCTCAAGGGACACGTACTTGAACACAGAGGAGTTCATTGATGCAGTTGCAGATGAGCTTAAGACAAGACTCACGGCGTCAAAGCTTTAGAAGTTTTGAGTCTGTTCCTATAAGTGTCTTATCTGGTGGGGTTTGTGAGAGTGATTGGGATTGGAAGAAGGTAATAAAAGAGGGGATGTTTACTTATTAATGGGAATATTGAGAAGGATTTGTTTCATCTCCTATAATATTTTCTGAACATTGTATCATGCTTCCTTGTTTTTAATTTGTCATTGATTTACGTGACTCTTTTCATTGATTCGAGTTTGATATTATTCCTTAGTGTATAGCCTATAAATTGCTCTCTGTCGTGATAAGGCTAGGCCTCCAGATTTAGCTTTGATTTCAAAACAGAGCTGGAGGATTTAGCTAAGTACTTTTATAATATTTCCATAAATCAATGAACAAAAAAAGACATCATGAACAATTTATTAAGCCAGATACCAAAGAAAGTGTAACCAACTCAAATGCCTTTGTTATGATTGTTTTTTTCTTTCTGAAACCAGACTACAAATCCTCTTACTTTCACATGCACGGTTTTTTTAATATATTGAGCGAATTGATAAAGAGTATGTTAGAGGTTAGGAGAAACTGTGGATAATTCAAGGTTCTTAGAACTTTTTTTTACTAAATATTTGTCAAAATAAATAGCAATAATATTCATCGTTTAAGGTGAAGAAATGCAAAATACTGTTCTGGGTTTCGTGAATTTTTAGGGTTCTTTTTTTTCAATTTTAAGAACACAGTTACATAAATAAGCTTTTCTCCTTCAAAGTTGAAGTTGGTTTTGCAAAATATTGTGTGGATGCAATTTTTAGAATAAGATATACGTTTATTTGTAAGAGTAAGAGAGTGTACAGTTGAACTTAATAACGCACAAGAACATGACACCAATTACTCCACCATAAAGTGGAGCATGATACCAACTAATCTTACTTGGCGAGCGTTACAAATCATGATCCAACTACTTCATCACAATTCTCGGGTAGCCTAACTTGTAGGTAGGCTTAATGAATTATATGTCCATATCATAGTCTAGATCAAAATGCAAATATTTGGTATATACATCTTTTAAATTTATGAATAACTCAATTTTTTTCCATAAATTATACAAAGAAAAGACAACAAGAAGAACCAATAGTTTAACATTAAAAATAAGCAAACTTAAACCGTTTTATTATTATGCCTAATTTCTTGTCAGAAATCAGGTCAGAGATAACACTCTTACTTTAACATGCAGCGGTTCTACATAAACACAAATGATAAAGAGTTTCTTAGAGAGCCTTGAGGATATCATCAGCGTTGGAAACAGTGAACTCCCCTCCAGATTCAACGTTGGCGACAGTTACCTTGAGGTTATCAAGCAACAGAGCAAATCTCCTTGACCTAACACCAAGACCCTTGGCCGTGAGGTCAAGCTCGAGTCCAAGAAGCTTCGTGTATTCTCCTGAACCGTCTGCCACAAACTTTACATGCTTGTTCTCTGGGTATGACTTTCCCCATGCCTTCATCACAAACGGATCATTCACTACAACAAAAATAATACAAAATTATGTTGTTAATATACTTTTGAATATCATAAGAATACACACAGATTATTTTTTCTTTTTTTGATGATTCAGAAGTAAATACCAAGCCCAAACAGACTCAAACTACTCGGTGCGTGTGATCCATGGGTAAGCTCACGCACCAGCCTTTTTTAATGGACCGAAAGCAAGAACTTATATCCATATGGATGTCCAGAAACATCATGATGTAATTATATTATTATTAATACTATCCACAGAATTGATGCGAGTTTATATTTTTTTATTGTGGGTTATGTGGGTTGAAATTTTAAATAAAAAAATGACTCAACCAACGGCACCTCTGGGGCTGGGCGGCGGGTTTAACCCGCAAAACCCAGCCCTACTCATAGAGATAATATAATTTGGTTTTTACCAACACTTACCACTAAAGCAAATGATTTCGTCAACACCCTTTGACTTCAGCTCCTCTGCTTTCTCAATGAATCCAGGCACATGCTGCATACTAATCCATGGTAAAAAACAAAACACAAGCCAACAGTTTCATCAGCTTAAGAGAAACAACTAACTTGAGGATAGATCTGAAAAAACTAATCTCAGAGACAAGATCTCAAACACCGAATAAGTCTTCTCGGATCTATTACAAGGGAAAGGGTAGAGTGTGTGGAGGGTTTTTACCTGCAAGTGGGGGTGAAAGCACCAGGGACACCAAAGAGGATGACCTTCTTACCGGCGGCGAGGGTGTGAACGGAGACGGTCTGGAGCTGATCGTTCTCGTCGAAGAAGGAGATAGATCCGTCAGGAACAACATCGCCGACAGCAATAGGAGCCATGGAGGAGAGCTGAGGAGAGATATAAGGAGTTTTGTCGGAAGTGGGTAGGTAGATGCTGTCCAGAGAGTTGGACGTGAGAGAAAGTAAATATATAGGAGTGTTTGGATAAGTAATCACTCTGTCCATCCGTAATTAAATCTAACTATTTACTGACAGGTAAAATTCTATTGGCTGGGAATTTATGATTCTTGACCAATACTCAACTAAATATTATTCCAAAAATACAACAATAAGAACTTGGTAGCCAAACCTTTCCAAAATTAAACTTCTTAATTTCCGAGAAAACTAAGATTTATCTTCTCAGTGAATTCGGAATCTTGAGTATTTAGAAAATGTAGATCTTGGTAGTCAAACCTTTCCAAAATCAATTATCAATCCTTTAGAAAATGTTTCTTACCCCCTTCATAAAATAATTTTGGATCCTTCAAAAAATACTTGTAATTGATTATGAACCCTTTAAAAAAATTTTTAACACATCAAATTCTACACCTTTAAAAAAAAAATATCATTAACCTTTCCAAAATATTTCGGAGTTCTCCAAAAAATATTTTGAATCTTCCATAATATAGGACTGAACCCATCAAAAATCAGTTCTACACCCTTCAGAAATCTACTCTAAACCTTGCATAATTATACTAGAACTTTTTAGAATCAGCTATGAACCTTTTACAAAATGTTTCTAATCTTATAAAAATAATTTTGAAATCTTCAGAAAATGCGACTAAGTTTCATAAGCATAAGAAATTGAATTTTTGATGATTTAAAAATTTATGTCTAACAAATTAAGAGTATTTTTCTAAAGGGTTCAAAATATTTTTCTGATGGGTTCAGAAACAACTACAAGCATTTTTTGATGGGTGCGAAATTATTTTCTGAAAGGCTAAAATAAGTTTCTGTAGGATTCATAATTGATTTTTGAAGAGTTCATTATTGATTTTTGAAAGGTTAAGAATTTATTTCTGAATGGCTGAGACACTTTCCAAAGAATTCATAACTGATTTCTGAAAAGTGTAAAATTGATTTATGATGGTTTAGAATTGATTTATGTTGGGTTATTAATATTTTTTTGAAAGTTTAAGAATAATTTTTTGAATGGTTCAAAAAAAACTACAATATTTTCGGAAGGGATTAAAAAAATGAATTCTACTGATTATGTCTTGAATTGATATGTCGCTACTGGTCATGGTTTTGCTCATGAAACTCATACTTATTTTTCAAAGGGTTCGAAAATATATTTTGAAGAGATCAGAAACATTTTTTGAAAGGTTATTTTCGAAATGTTCATGATTAATTTTTGAAGGTTTTGAATTTATTTTTTAACAGATCAGAAATATTTTCTAAGAGATTCAGAATTAATTTTCGAAAGGTATAAAACTATCTTTTGATGGGTTTAGACCTATATTTTGGAGGGTTCAAAAGCATGTTTTGGAGATTTAAGTGATCCATCTTTTCAATGTCAACATATACGAGGATAACATCAGGCAAGTGAAGTATAACAAGCAACAAAATATTTAGTGATCCATCTTTTCAATGTCAACATATACGAGGAAACTGTTCATTCCAAAAAAAAAAAGAAAAAAAAAACCAGAATAGTTCAGAGCTTTCTCTGAAAACAATAAAAACAGACCCAACACTCAAAGCACAACGTAAACACAGATTCGAAGCTATACAAACCCACAACAGAAACCCAATACAATCAATGTTACGGAATGGGCTGGACAAGAAGATAAGAACAAAACCCAATACAATCGACTAACCAACTCAATAAAACAGATAAAACCCAATACAATATACATAGACATCACTGAGACTGGAGATATCAACGTCAAGACATCGCCACTCAAAAACTCAAATACAATCCATAAGAAAGAAACCCTATTAACTTTGTATTGGAAGCTAAGTGAGTTCACTTCACTTCACATGCACCATTACTTGGAACTGGAACAGTAAAGATTCTGTCAACGATCCTGGACATATCTGAATGAGCCATATAATCCGCCAATACGTTCAAAGCGAAGATATAAATGCATTCAGGTAGAAACATCCACAAATCGGCCGTATAACTCAGGGAATCCAAATAGAGAAGACCCTCTGTTAATTTGTCCTAATTCAAGTATACAGAATAAAATACAAATTAAAAAGAGAAACAAAGTATATTCAGAAGAACAAGAGAATGCTACTAATAATCACAGTCTCACAGATTCAATTATTCAGTTGTGTTATCCACCTTTCATCTACCTTATGAAACAATAGTCAAAGCTCAACATCTTAAATCGCTTCATGAGTTAGGAAACATTACCAATGAAACAGCATCGACTTACTGTAATCACAATACATATTGCTACCAAGAAAATTTCACATCCCCCAGTTTTTCTCATTGGCAACACACATCTTCAACTCAACCTTATAGAAACCCAAGTTCAAATGAACAAAACCTACATAGTAGTAACAAGTGAATCTCTCCCGTAATATATAAAGTCTAACACTTTCAATTGCTAAGAGAAGAAAAACAATTAAAACCAAATAAGTTCTCATTACCAAACCAAAAGTACACTACAATCTCTGCTTCAATTCATCGTACAAAACACAGTGAAGCTAAACAAAAACCTAACCATTGAGGATTTTCCAAAAAAAAAACACATTATTACAAAGCAAAGCTTTTAAGAAAACCAGGATCACGTTTCGCCCTCTCCTGAAACTTCTTAAACCACCGATCCAAAATATCCATCGGAACCACCAACTTACTCCCATCAACCCCACAAAACGACTGCATAAAGTTAAACAGATTCTCCCCGACCCTCATCGCCAGCCTCTCGATCCTCCTCTCCGCCGCCACGTCCAGCGACGGAAGCGCCGCCGCGTCCTCCACCGAGATCCCGATCTTGGCCGACAAGGGAGCCGAGTCTCCCGCCGTGAGCTGCATCTGCGCGGCGCTTCCGGGCTCCGGCCAGTTGAGGGAGAGGACGGCGGAGGGGCGGGAGAGGGTGACGGCGCCGCAGAAGGAGAAGGCGGAGCCGGGGGATTGGAGGTAGACGGCGAGGGCTTTGTCGGGTGGGAGAGTGAAGTTGTTGAGGAGGAAGATGCAGAGGTCTCCGATTTGGTCGTATGCTTCGCCTGCAAGGAATTGGTTAAATTAGGGTTAAATTAGGGTTTTTTATTTTGTGATTGGGGAGAGAGGGGACTTACCGACGAAGTGGTTCATGTCGAGGATCCAGTGGAGAGTGTCGATTTGAGTGAAGGTTGATGTGTCGATTGGGAAACTCCGGTTTGGGAAGACAACGCCGAACATTGTGTTTTTTGTTTTTTTTTTTGTTGAAGTTGTTGAGTTTGAGTTTTGAGACCTGAGTTTGGTCGGGTGATAAAAGGACGAAGAGAGTCGAGATGATTCTAGAAGAGTTTGGGAAGGGAGACTCTACTGTGTATTAACCGAAGAAGAGTTTAGGGGTAAAACCGTAAAAGTGAGATTAACACAGAACTTCAACGATTCAAGCGGAACCCAAAAACGGAGTTCGATACGCTGAGCTAATGGGCCTCCTCTCACAAACCTCGAGGATCCAAATGTTGTCACTCTGCCTAATGTATCAGCGAGAAATGATCAATAGATCTCGAATCAAAGATATGTCGGGCAGACCAACGCTAACCTCATGAGCTCAAGAGTACATATGGTCACTAGTTCAGCACTCGACATAGATGTTTATAAACGATCTTTTAGGCACGCAATAGCTAGAGTTCATGTCAATGACAAAGAAAAAGAAACAGACTACGGTAGAATATTCGTCGAAAAACCTTAACAATTCTCCCTAATAACGCCCACTTTCCTGAAACACTTCCCCCGTTTCCGTCGGATAGAAACCTTTTGAAGGCGATCTGTAACAACCCAAAACTCTCTTATGGCCCATCTAAGGCCCATTACGAATTTGCTGCGTTTTTTTAAGAACAAATACACACAATGGCATGCATCACCCTCCTCCATCAAAAGCTTAAACCTAAAGCACCGTCTGTAAATTTGTTCCCGGAGAAGTAGCAAAACCAAATAACAAATCACAAGATCATACTAAACTTTGGTTAAGAAATTTTGAATCTCTAAGCAAAAAAAAACATGATATCATCAGTAGTTATATCATATACATTAAAAAAAAATTACTATTGCAATTTGCAAGTCTTTCAAAACCTAAAAAACGTTTACATAAAATTTTGTTATCCCTGATAGCGCGAATATTTACGTAGCGATTATTAACAAGTGCACACTTTTATACTTGATATCAAATACATATCCTTTACCAATACACATAAGCAAATACTAACGATAGTGACCATATAACGAAAGCATATTAGAAACGGTTTGTGAAACGCTCACTGTACATAAATAGAGTTATGAAGCTCGTGCAAGCAAATTAAGAATCCAAATTCAAAAAAAAAAAAGATAGCTCAAAGCTTCAAGGTTAGATCTGGAAGAGAACTCTCCATATCCATTGCTTGTTTGACCTCCAAGTAATCCATTTTACTTCCACCTAAATTACCATTACCACCCGCTTCAGACCCAACCGCATCTCCCGCGTGCCTGAAACTCCCTGGCCAGAGAAGCTCAGCCTCGTCGTCCTCCACGAAAAAAGGTACGCAGTTACTGAAATACCCCTGGTTAAACCTGGCAATGTTTCTAATAACAGTTTCTGTTGTTGGCCTTGCAATGCCGAGGTCGTGGGACGAGGCATGCGCCCTTATTCCCAAAGTCCTGAACGATGTCATGTTACCGTTTCCGCTTCCATGAAGCGGGAGGCATGAGAGAGCGGCTGCTGTTGCAGCAGCCGCGTATGTGCTATTGGATCCTCTGCCAGGGAAAACCCCTGCGAGACCCATACGCATAGCGCGTTTCGCGAGCGTTCTCTCGCGTTTGTGAGCGTTTTGGTGACCGCCAAGAGCCTGAGAGCTGTAGAACTTCCTTTGACAATAGTTGCAAGAGAAGACTCTATTTGATACAGATGGTTGTTGTTGTTGCTGCTGCTGCTCCGGGTTGCTATTTTCGCTAGTGCCCGAAACTGGTAGCAAAGAAGATGATTCAAGATCCAAATTGGTGTTGTTGTTATTGAAACATAGGCTAAGATTCAGAGAGATTGGTTTGTAGTCGTCTCCCAGGGGAGACAAGTTTGAGGCAACTTGGCTATTGGTGCTGTCTGAATGATCATGTTCCGATGAAGCTTCAATCTCGAGGTCTAAGATGGGTCTCATGATTTTAGTAGAACTTGACGGTTGTTGTATATTTTCTGCAATTTTTTTTTGTTGGGAAGAATGTTAAGAATGTCTAGATGAGTAATAATTGAGAAGTATATATAAAGTAATTACTTTAAGAACTTTCTCATGCATCACAGTCAGTTCTGGCCAAACAAAGTCGATAATGCCTTTCAAAATATTCCAATAAAATGAATAATAATCAAGAAAGAAAGAAAACAAGTTGCAGGAAACATTGGTGTGACTATAAATGGTCCTAGTGAGTCAATGAGTAGACAACATCAGAAGTGCCAAATTTAGTACTGACACACCCATCAAGCAGTCAGCTCTTCGAGCAACTTTATCCGTAAGAAACTTGTTAGATTTCTAAATGGAAAAAATATCAGTATTATAATTACAAGATTAAAATTTAATTTTCTTAAATCGGTTGAAAAAACAGTTTAATGACATATGTTATTTGGTTTTTATTATTTTTTATCTTCGTTTAATTGTGAGAATCGCTCTCAGAACTCACTGATAGAATTGCTCTAAACTAATTACATTCTTGTATTCCGTACCAAATTAAAATTTTCAGTTAACCGAACTTCATTTTTTGCAATAAATCAAAGAAGCCAAGCCATTAGAATACTTCTTTTCATTTATTGTTTTTAGGTTAAAGGTTAAATTTGATCCAAATAATTTTCTACTTGGCTTGCTTGATTAGTAATCTGAATTTAATAACTATGATAAATGTAAAAAAATCTAAATAGTTGTATACTACATTTGCTTGATTTTGTGTCTTTGACAGGTAAATTCTAAAAAGAAAACAGACAAATACACAAAGAGACGGACAAAAACAGACAAACTAACACAAACACAAAGCAAACAAACAAACAAACAAACAGACAGACAGACAAACTGATATAGCGAATATATCACCGACAGCAACATCAAATTACTTATGACGCAGATCCATCCTTTTAATCATTTCTTTAGTAAGTTTCTTAATTCAGTAAGATCTAATCCCAATATCAACTAAGATTTGTGGGACAGATCACACAATAACTAATTTAGTTAAGTAAAAATAACTAATTTAATTACTTTTAAAATTAAATTAAATTGTCTTCTAAATTGGAAATGAACAAGAATAAGTGTTGCTCAAAAAAGAACAAGAATAAGTAACTAAGAAGACGTTTATATAAACTTAGGGATAAATTACAGTAATATATTAGGGTATCCAATGTTTTCGAGGAAAAGAAAAGAAAGGACGAGTTGAAATTCACTGACAATATTTGACTGACCCAAAACTTTTTAGAAAACAACACTAATAATTGTTGATCAAACATCAAAACTTCATCAACGTTAGATGGACAATTTTGAGACAAAAGTTAATCCAAGAACACGGAGGGACTCTTCCAAATACAAGAGAGAATATTCATACCTCTTAGAATGATGAGGAGACAAAGGCTTAGGATTTGAACGAAGAACTGAGAGTTATAATCAGCTTTGTCTCCATCGATCTCGAGGGCAATCTAGGGATTTAAAATGAAAGATAATAAGAGAGAGAGAGAGATGTGTTGCTTGAGTTTGTGAGTGTTATGTTCGGTTTGGGAGCACAAAAGAGAGGAGAGAAGTGGAATGTATAGTGTAAGATGATGTTTTATTATAATGGGAAAAGCTAAGGTTGCTGTGAGTTTGAGTGGAGGGGACAATGATGGGACGTCTCAGACTTAAGTCAGACTAGAGTCTTAATATATTTTCGGATAATTTTTTCTGATGTTTTATCTTGTTGTCTTTAATAATAACTCATCCTGTATGTTTTGGTTCAACTGGGTTCATACTCAGGGTCCATAACTGTGTTACATTTAACTACAGCTCTGTTCAAGGTGAAAGTTTGCCGTCAAGTGCGGCCAATTGAATCAGTTAGTTGGTTGACTTTTTTTAGTATTATGGGGTCCGAGTTAAATTCCAAGATGTTAAATTTTAAAGACATGATTTACCATCTATTGATTCATCACCAACATTGATTGTGATGATTGGTTGTTGTCTTAGATGCTGGTCATATTCCTATTTATATCTATAACACCAAATAGACAACAATCAAATTTTATTAATTTACAAATGTTTGATTTGTGCATCCGCGCGCGAGAATATTGATTCTGTATTGTTATAACTTAATATTATATAACTTTTTATGATTACTGTTATATATTTTAAATGTGTTGCTATATAATTAATTATGTTTAAAAGACACATACCAAATTAAATATTATATATTTTGGTATAAATATTTAAACTCACCAGTTATTTGGATATTTTTAAATTTATATACATAAGAATCGAATCCATACGAAATTTATAATATTCGAGCATACCTAATTTATAATATTTGAATGGGCCTAATTTGAAAACTAAAAAAACAATACTCGAAGAAAACGAGATGTACCTAAACGATACCGAATGCTCATGCCTAACTAATTCTATAAACAAAAAAAAAAAAATTCTTTGTTAACTGTTTAAAATTTTATTACCAATGGAGAAATTTCACATGCAAATGATTTCTGGAATCAAATATCTATAACAATTTTATGGGCTTTCAACAATAAACAAAATTATATTTCAACAAGTTTTATAAACAATTAAACCATAATTTATAATTTATAGAATTATTTTGTGAATGATAAAACCATGCAGTAATACTAATTATATATACTATAGAGACTATAATAACCTATCATTTGTAAATGTTTGGAAACCATATTTTTATCTCTTCAATAGAATAATATGAATTATTATAATAGTTATTTTGTTTCTATTAAAATCTTGTCTAATATATATTATATTAATCTACGGTCATAATTAATTATGGTTTTATTTTTTAAAAAATACAATCACAATTATAAAATCTACATTCACATAAAAATCTATAATTATTTTTCTACAACAGAATTTTTAAAACAGCAGTCGTTACCAATCAAACCAAAAGTAGACACTTTTCAAAGCAAGTAATCTAAATATGTAAAAGTTTTTTGGGTTAATTTTACGATAAATACGTAGAAGATGAATGATGATGGTATTGTCTTTTACGTTCGCGTTTAAATTCTACAAAATAAAATGTTTGCTAATACATGTAAAACGCTACCGAATAATATAAAAGAAGTAAAATTCTCTTTCCGGATAAGTTTTGTACACTATTCGGGACATTGATGTGAGAGGTGAGATTACTGATTAGGAGCAGTTCGCAAGTCTGAGATAAGAGTCCAAAGTTGAAGTGAAGATCATCACTACACAGAAAGCATATCCATGTAGGACCACGACAACTAGTTCCATTGTTTTTTTCGCAGTGTCCACTACTTACGTATGTTCTTGTCCGATACATATATTATTATATTCTCTTTACACAAATAATTCATCAAACTTTATTAATTGCTCATATGGTCTATGTAGTTTCATGTGAAATTTCTAAATAGAGAATCGGAAGGTTTTGGAGTATAGTAGATGTAGGGTTTAGATTCCTTCTTTAACAAGTCAACTGTTCTTTCTTAGAAGTATGAAAGGATTTTGAATCTTTCATGTAGTTAGAAGTGGGCAGGTTATTTCCCGCCCCTGTATTTACCTGCATCATGATTTGATACGTTCAGATGATATCTTTTTCGTATCAGTTGCTTACTATGGAGAACAAAAATGATGGAGATCACAGTTCGTTGTATCGAGCCTGGAGAAGCAATTTCAACCTTCTAAAAAAGGATAATGTATGTATTTTGCAAATCATGTTAGTTGATTTTTACATGGTTTTGGTATCTGCATACGAAGGATGCAAATTTTAATAAGATTTTGAGAAATGGTAAATATATTCTGTTTTTTTTTAACATGAAATCGATATAATATTTTGCGTTATAATATCTTCAGTGATACTAAATAATGGGAAAAAGTAACTGAGAACAAAATATGTTTAAGAAAATTTGTTAATCAAAAAACATATATATGAATATATTTAGATATGCAATTGAAGAATTCGAAGGATGGTGGCAGCATCCCACCAAAAGATTCTTTATGTTATTGTGTTTTTCTTTTGTTTTCTCCTTATATAAGAAAAAGAGGAAAAGAATTAAAAGTGAAGTAGCTCCTCAGTGCATGGGGAGGGCAACTGAAAATTTCCCTTTATATTTTCTATTTTTACTTTTATTTTAAGAATTTTGAAGTTTCGGAACACTTTTGATTCTTAAAACTACTTATCTTGACCTTTGCTGTGCCTTGGTAGCCTCTCCTCACCCATTGGACCTTTGCATCTTTTATTTGTTTTTGTTCGTTCTTTTCTGTCTTTATTTTCCTTATCACCCAAACTACTTTTTCATTTCATGTCTAATCAAATAATTCGAATCTTTTTCCACATTGTGTGAATAATTGACATCCGCCGTTTGTTCCCTTCTACGTCCAAAAACAATTCCGACCTAATTAATAGTTTTCTTCTACAGATGTTACTATACAAAAATAGTTAAATGTTTTGAATGGTACCAGCATGTCAAATCCTTTTCAAATTCACACAACCATTTACATATAATTTATAGGTGCAAAAACTACCAGCTATTGATAGTTCTGCCAGTCGAACCTCTGTCCATTAAAACAATATGTTCTGGTTTTGGAAGTTCTGAGCTCACTACAAGAAAAGTAAAAAGATGAATCCCTACCGTTAAATACGTTGGAATTTCGTCTGAAATAACCACTTCCAACGAAATTTTCCCAATTCTATCTCATAAAAAAAAAGTTATCGAGATTTGTTGGTATAGTCAACATATTCCTCATGTATTCTGGTAGACAATATGTCAAAGAAATCCCGACGAACATAATTTTATTGGTAAATATTTTCGACAAACTAAATTTCCTTTGAAATAATATAAAATATGTATTTTATTTTTTAATAATATACTAAAACTGTAAAAGTTTCTTAAAAATTTCAAATCTAAACTAAAAGTATATTTTTAAAAGTCCAATAACACATAAAATTTTGTTAACAAATAAAAAGCTTTTAAAAGTTTTAAATTCAAAATTTATAACTCATAGGAAAAAAATTGTTTCATCTTGTTCATCATAATTTGATTCATTCTCTGGATTTCCGCCACTTGGACCTAGTTGGCTGCCATTTGAGCAAAGTTACGGACATGAGCACCTTTTCCTTCACATTCAATGAGATAATCCCCAAAATTCATCTGTGATAGAACTTTGGTCTCCGATTTATCCTAATACACCTGCAAATCGGCCTAGACTTTGTCATTTATCATTTTTGGTGTTTTGTTTTTAATCCACTTCTGTTTTCACGCAAAGATCTGCTTGCCATAGTGGCTCATAGTGTAGTGGTGGAAGGGTGCACAAACTGTTTTCTCCAATCCATAATCTTATGTAAACTCTTACTAAAAAAAAACACACACAATTAGTACATAAATATAAGAAGGAAAATAAATATTGAAGAAATGCACCACAAATCGACATAGTCAAATCTCACTGCCTCGTCTAATTTGTCCTTGTAGGTCGAATATCCATACTTGATATTTGAGTACTCCATTTTGAGAATGATCTTGCTAATCTTATTGTTGAAATTATTGAACCTACAAAAATAAAATTAGTAAAATAATTAATATAAAACAAATAAAGATTGATATAACTGACGATAAAAAAATTGATATAACGCAAAACTAATTACGCAGTGTTTTGCATTATATGAGGAAAGAGTCGAGTCATATACTCTCGATCTGGTTGTTGAACAAATTGTTTAGCAGACATGACAACACACTTCTAGAATATTTGAAGGAGAGGCATGGTGGGAACTGGAGGGAGTACTCCTACAGTTGACTGCTTTCGAAACAAGAAATACCCCTTTCAATAGTAATTCGTCAAAATTACTGAAGAAAAACAAAGAATAAGATATATTATCTGCATTAGCAAATACAGGGACTTAGAGTAGCTAGGAAGGAAACTGTGGTGAGGTTTTATCCGGTTTATGCAAAGTCGAGGCTCAGGAAGGAAACTTACAAGGACTTAGAGTAGCTAGGGGGAGTCCACGTGTCAACCACCTGCTATTTGCAGACGACACTATGTTCTTCTGCTACTCTTCACCTAGCAGCTGCCAGGCTCTGAAACGTATCCTGCAGGAGTATGAGATGGCCTCGGGTCAGCAAATCAACAAAGACAAGTCATCAATCACTTTCTCAAAGAAGACACCGATGGCCACCAGGATTACAGCTAAAACATTACTCAACATTCCTAAGGAGAGAGGTGTAGGGAAGTATCTTGGCTTACCTGAGCATTTTGGAAGGAAGAAAAAAGACCTCTTCACTGGAATTGTAGATAACATCAGACAGAAAGGAGCAAGCTGGACCACAAGATTTCTCTCAAAAGCAGGAAAATTGACAATGATGAAATCAGTTCTCCAAGCAGTCCCTACACACTCGATGTCCTGTTTCCAACTCCCAGTCAGCCTCTGCAAAAGAATACAATCAGTTCTAACAAGATTCTGGTGGGATGGAAATGATCAGAAGAAAAAGATGTGCTGGGTTTCCTGGTCAAACTTAACTCTGCCAAAAGGAGAGGGTGGATTGGGTCTTAGAGAAATTCAAATCTTCAATCAAGCTCTCCTAGCAAAGGTGGCCTGGAGAATACTTGTCAAACCTGACTGCTTACTAGCTAGGGTTCTCAAAGGAAAGTATTGCCACAGAGAAAACTTCCTGGAGGTACACGCTTCATCCTCATGCTCCCACGGTTGGAGAAGTGTTTTGTTTGGAAGAGATCTCCTTAAAGAACACCTCGGGAAAGCCATAGGGAACGGTTTATCTACAAAAGTCTGGAAGGACTCTTGGATCTCCATAGACGAGGACATCATACCCTATGGACCAATCAAAGAAGAATTCCTGGACCTATCAGTTTCCGACCTACTTAACTCTGATCTACAATGGAATACACAACGAATAGGAGATATACTACCTGAGTTACTGGACAAGATCCAATGCCTACAACCAAGTGTCTTAGGAGCTGAAGATGGATACATTTGGAGGCCACTTCAGTCCGGAGTCTATTCGACGAAATCCGGGTATAATATGGCTAGAAGCACCTCCCTCCCCTTAGGGAACCACCTGAATATTCATACTGAATTCAAATGGTACAAAGATGTGTGGTCAGGCTTCTTCTCTCCAAAGCTTAAAGTGTTTATCTGGTCTGCTATTCAAAAAGCTTTACCTGTTGGTGAGAACCTCAGAAGAAGGGGATTAACGGAGGACATAAAGTGCCCAAGATGTGGGGACAACGAGACCACAACCCATTTGTTCTTCTCCTGCTTGTTTTCCCAACAAGTGTGGAACTCGATCCCTCTCTTACATTCAGTTCACCTAGCTGACATAGACAATTTAACGGAAGTCTTGGTTCAATCCCGGAATATGATTTGTCTACCGCCGACAGGGATCACAGGAAGTGTTCTCCCTTGGGTCTGCTGGAACATCTGGATTTCAAGGAATCAACTACTCTTTGAAAATCGGGGCTCCACACCGATTGAGATCGCAACTAGGAGTATAATAGCAGGCCGTGAATGGACATCTGCACAAGGAAAACAGGAACATATCTTAGTGTCGCGAACCTCGGGAAGTAGACAACTAGATCAATCGGAAGGAGACTTTATTACCTGCAACACCGACGCGTCCTGGAGCCAATCAACAAAGCAAGCATGGCTAGCGTGGATCTTTACCAACAGCCCCCCCGATCTGATTACTCAAGCTTCTATCCTCCAGGATTTTGTGGCCTCACCACTTATGGCTGAAGCGATGGCAATTCGATCGGCTCTCCAAATGGCAGTAAACCTTGATTTCACAAAGCTTAAGGTTTGCTCCGATAACCAAACGCTCATCAGAGCAATATCTAGTAAGCAATCTATCAAGGAGGTTTACGGGATCCTCGCGGACATCTCCCGTCTAAGCCTTCGATTCGCTTCAATCGTCTTCAATTTCATCCCCCGTAGTGAGAATGGGAAAGCCGATGAACTCGCAAAGTCGACTCTCCGTTTTTCTTCCCCTTTTGTTTCTGCACCGTCTGTTGTAAAAAGGCCTCTTTTGGGCTAAACTTGGGCCTCCTTTATCTGCAATGAAATTTATAAGTTGATCAAAAAAAAAAAAAGATATATTATCTGCATAAATTTTAATTAGCTAGTATTCATTAAAATAATTGGTAATTTCTAACGCATTACCGATAATTTGGAAATTGGGTTTTCGGAACCTAGCATAAATATACTAATAATATTCATTGATAATAAATTAATGATTTTAGGGGTTAAGATCTTTTTTGAAAACACTTCAACACAAAATTCAACATTGTAAGATGAATCATCGTAAATGGTTTGTTTAAGTACATATGTGTTGATGATAAAGTTTTAGAGTCCATAGTTATATTATCTCGTCATTGTACAACATTCATAAAATAAAATATTATTAACTCACATTATATTTGATACTTATTATATGACGTGGGGATCTCCATTTAGTTTTTATTTGAGTATTTCATGCTCGATATCTTAAAACTTTTTAAATTCATTAATAATGAAAGACAAATTCTCAAATGAAAACCACAAATTTTAAATTTCCAAGGGAATTCTTTTGGGATTTTACAACAAATTTCTAAGGAATCAACAATTTTTTTCTGTTTCATCAGGATTTTGACAGTAATTACCAACGCATTTCCAAAGAAATGTATTTTAGAAGTTTTATTTAGAAAACCATTTTCAATCCAAAAGACTTGAATCCGAAACTTATCCATTAACAGAATATATAGTCACATGCTTGTTCCCTTTTAGTAAAACCTTCACTATTTTATTGGAGCATTATTGATACTTTTTCCCTCAGTTGTTTTTTGTTCTCGTTCCTCTCCAATTCCTTTTTCCTTCAAGTGTTTTCATCTTCCACTTCAATTATTTTCAAAGAGTTTGAATGTTACATGTCTAGTAATAATATTCTTATACATGAAAGGTTTGTTTTTTAATCAAAGATCTCTTTTGGAAAAGAAGATAAGACGTGAAACGAAACTTTTGAAGATTTGTTTTTAGATATGTTTTTTACATACATAAGTTTCAGGTGGTAGTGTACTGCTAAAAAGCTGTCCCTACTATGATAGAATAATACTAATAATGCATTTTTAGTTTAAATACTAATAAATTGCGAGCATAGAATTTTTTTTTATAAGTATAGTATTTTTTACATGCTCTATTTACTTTCACATAGCACTCCCTTTATTGCATGTGATTCTTGGTAAGTGTATATTAATTTTCAGAGCCATATAGGACATCCTAAAAAAGTAGCAGAATGATGGTACAATGAAAGCAGTTTTATTTTAATATTTACACATATTACGAATGGAAAAGATATACACAGAGGCCAAGGATCAAACATTTATTTAGATGAAGTTAATAAAAAATATGTTTTTTGATATATTAAAATATACTAACAAAAACTTATAGAAGAGTTAAGAAGGCCAGCTTCCATCAAAAGATGTGGCCGATCTCTCTTCGAATCAAATATATAAGTCACTCTTGGTTTTCCCTTGTTTAAGGAGACTGAAAATCAAGTAATTAGACAAAGGATCATGGGCTGGGATTATGTATTTTTTAACGAGAAAGCTTTTTAGGCTCAAACACCTACCTTGTATGTGATCAGAAGGCTACGCACATGGATGATGGCTCTCTCTCTCTCTACCTAGGATTATATTACCCGACAAAGGAATAAAGTTTATGTTGATTTCGGCTAGTCTAAAATATTACTGATTTCAGAAACTTGCCATGTGGAAATTCTCATTTTTTTCTGACCAAACTAATGCACTTAAGAGCAATGAACTATTAACATGGAGCAAACTGAAACCATGTACAAGAAAAAAGAAAACTGAATCCAGTCACAATACACTACAAAATATTTTGTATATTTTACAATCAGTGGCGGAGCCACCTTAGAGGGAGGGGGTCAATACACATTTAGTGGATTCGAACTCCGGTAGATAATACTGCAGAGGTAGACATTTAACCAATTGACTACTAAAGACACTTCCTCAAAATTTTAGGGTGATTGTGTGGCTACAGACAGCATGCATAAGTTATATGGGAATCCGGTACGTGGAAGATGGCAAATTTCAAATTAGGGTACACGGATCTTCTACGAAGCACCAAGAAGAGGTATCACATCCATGCAAAGTCTTGGTCATCTAAAAATTGTTATCATATAATTATCTGTTTTTCTTACTTGCTTTTTTTATAGAGATTGACGTTGAGTACCCTGAAAAATATATCATAACAATGATCATATCATGGTGTCTTGTTTAAATCCATCCTCAGATGATGTGTGTAACTTGTAACTTCCCCTTGGGGATTAGTCTAGGTCATTAGGTATGGGATATCCCCATAGTAAAAGAAATCTCTTATTCAAGATCTGACATGCTTGGCATTTTTGGATAATAATAGCACAAAATATATTTTTAAGCCAAAGACCGGACATGCTTGTAAGATTCTTCGGAAGAACATGCTCGTTGGAGATCGATTATATTTGAAATATTCCGCTGCCAAAACTGACTTACGATTTATTCTTGGTTTCTATGTTTGAGAGGTTTTTATTTACTTTTGATCATTGAGTATATAGAACTGGTCTTAAAACCCGGGTCATGTAGTGTCATAGCAATGTCATACCGTCATACGTGCGCATAAAACTTTAATGGACCATGAAAAAACATTCAGATCGTGAATTGGTATTGGGCCTAAAGAGAAGCTCAATATGTTCTCGACTGAAGGACTAAAAATGGAGACTTGACAAAAACGATTTTTTTCCATCAGAATTATCATTAGTGAAGAGAACATAGAGCCATACAAAGATAGGATCAACACCCTACACATCCACCGAACAACACATACCTACCCAGACAGACATAAAAAACATAGACGGCAACCCAAACCCAAAAAATTAGCCATCAAACAAAGGAAGAGGGACGTTCAAAAAAAAATCGAGGAACCAAACAGCAGGACTGTGGCTACATAAGAAAAAAGACGACGCTTGAAAACACTTTGAGCAATGAATATAGTCCCTCTGTTTGATGCAGGGCATCTATTACTAACAGTCAATTCAAAAAGGTTGTAGGTAGATCTCACAAACTAAATCTATAAAATGAAGTTTTGCAAACTAAACATTAAAAATCATATCAACATATATTTTTCTTGACAAAAAAACAAATAAAATGTTCACTAATCTTTTTAAGTATTTTTTACAGGTGAAGGCAATATGAATAACATGTCGTCTCGGTTAAGTAAGAGACGGACATGACAAGGATTCAAACGATAAAATATACAGTAGAACACCAAATTGCTAGAAGAGCAGATATGGGTATGGCCGTATGGGGCATTTCAAATTGTGAGTTGGAATTTGGTTTTTCTATCTAAAAAAAGAATAGTAGTGTGAGGATGAATATGGACAGGATGATATCTCAAGGGATAGATCAAACAGGTAAACACGTTACGTAATTTACATATGCGCATGGTAGCATTTTCATGCACCGACCGTTGACTGACTTAGTCAATCACTAGCCGGTTTCACATTATCCATCATTTAAATATAAATTTATCTTTTATTTACTAAACAAAAAAAAACTTCTACTATTGCATGTAAGGTTAGTCTAGTCAGACACGGAAAAGATATCATGTTAATTAATAGGTATGTGTAATTTAATTTGCTCTGAAAATATATACTGTTTTAAATCAGTATCTGCTCTAAAACTACCCAAATATCTGATAAATTATGAATTTTTTTTATCAGATATACAATAGCTTGCTAAAATTAGCAAAAATTGTAAAGAAAATTTAATTAAATTATAAAACATTCCTTCAGTTTATAGTTATAGAACTAATATACACATGGATTTGCTTATTTCTATTTCAGAATATTTGGTCTGAGTATATGTAAGTTCTTTTTTGAGTAAATTCGTTATCGTAAAACTTATCTTTTGAATTTAGATCTAAGCAAAGACTACATAAACATATTTTTGATATTAAAACAGACTTTATGAATAGTTTATATTTACCCTCTATTTGTTTGTATGTATTTTCACACCTTTAAAAATGAGAATGGAAAACCCAATCCTAACATCAACGAATCAGCTGTCGAGAGAGAAAATGAGAAATTTTCTTATTGTTTCAAGCCGATGTTCGAAGATTTCTACAGTTTTGATATCGGTTTATTGGTCACTTAATTTGTTTGATTACCAATTTATTTTAAATTTGACAAAGTTTTATATTGTTTTTATATGTTTTTTCAATGGATTTGGGAAGACAGAATCTTTGGTTCAATTGAACCGTTCAAAAAAGGTAATTAACAGGTCTTACTAGCTTCAATGGTTAATGGTTTTTATTTTGATAGTGATAAAGTTTTTGATCTGTGGTTACTACGGAAGGAATCATGAAATGTATATAATATCTTTGACTCTGTTATTATCAATAGAATAATATAAAGAGTTGTGCTTCTCGATGATTCTTATTGGAGTAATAAAAAAAGGGTGACAATCGTTTTCAACTCTTTTGAGATTCAACCATTCCAAAAACAAATATGAAATTTTAAATGCAAAATTTTAGTCATCCATAGACAAATAGATGTTACTGTGTAACTCTTTCCTATATTTGTTTTTGTTAGTTTTCATTATTTATAACTCCTTGCCTACAAAAAGTTACAATACAATCAAGTGTTAAAGGAAAAAGAAAACATCAACAAATAAGTTTAAACCCTGAAGCCCTTTTTTTCCTCTTTCCGCATTAGTTGTCAACCTATCATTCAAGATTTTCAAACATTCAACGGTCAATTTTTCCGATTCCTAACAGCTAGCGAATAATCAAATCATATGACATCCAAACCGTTCTCCATTTATTCCCATTATTTATTTTCATCTTCATTTTCTTTTCCTTTTAACCCGAAATTAACTTTGACCCACTCGCGTTTCCAGAAACCTATGACTAAAACCATTACCATCACCTAAAAACGTTAACACATTACAAAACACATATAAACTCCTCCCAACTTGTCTCTCTCATTAGCATAAGACAGTCAAATTTAAAGACTTCTTATAATAGTTTCTTAACTAATCCCTCTCTTGTTATGGGACTTTCTTTGAGAATGAGACGGCGAGGAGGGACCAAGAACGACGTATTAACTCCAGCGATTACTTCCTCCTCCTCGGAGGAGGAAGAGATAGTGATCCCGTCGCAGTTTCAATGTCCAATATCTTACGATCTAATGAAAGACCCAGTGATTATCGCCTCAGGGATCACCTACGACCGCGAAAACATCGAGAAATGGTTCGAGTCAGGTAACAAAACGTGTCCCGTGACCAACACGGTCCTAACCACTTTGGAACAGACACCGAACCACGCGATCCGGAGGATGATTCAAGAATGGTGCGTCGCTAACAAAGGATCGTCGTTGGATCGTATCCCGACGCCACGTGTCCCCGTCACGAGCCATCAAGCGGTGGAGATTTGCGGGAAGTTGTTGTCTGCGACGCGGCGTGGGGATCACGTGGTGTGTGCGGAGATGGTCGAGAAGGTGGTGAGGTTAGGGAGGGAGAGCGAGAGGAACAAGAAATGTTTTAGACAAAACGGCGCCGGGTTGGTGCTTTGTGTTTGTTTCGACGCGTTTTCGGAAAACGCGAACGTGTCGGAGCTGTTGGAGGGTGTTTTGTTTTTGCTGACGTGGATGTTTCCGGTTGGGTCCGAGGGTCAAGGGAAGTTAACTTCCACGGCGTCGTTTAGTCGTTTAGTGGGGTTTCTGAAAAGCGGGGATCAGAACGCTGCGTTTATTGTGAAAGAGCTTTTATCTCTTGATGAAGCAAACGTTCACAAGTTAGCCGCGGTTAATGGCGTTTTCGACGCGTTGGTGAAATCGATTCGCGATTCTTCGTCCCTGACTTCGATCTTCCACATGATCTCTGCTAAACCTGAGACTACGACGAGGTTTCTGGAACTAGGTTTGGTTAATTCAACGGTTGAGATGCTTGTTGACTCAGAGAATAGCGTTTGCGAGAAAGCGTTACTGGTTCTAGACGCGATTTGCGAAAGTGACGAAGGGAGGGAGATAGTGAGAGGAAACGAGCTAACGATGCCGATTCTTGTGAAAAAGATTCTGAAGATTTCGGAGTTTGCCAAGAAGAGTTTGGTTTCTGTGATGTGGAAGATTTGTAAAAGTGGAGATGGGTCTGAGGTTGAAGAAGCGTTGCGTTTAGGTGCGTTTAAGAAGCTTGTGGTGATGTTACAAGTTGGATGTGGAGAAGGAACGAAGGAGAAAGTTACAGAGTTGTTGAAGATGATGAATAGATATATGAAGATGAATGGATTTGTTGATGTTTCTGATTCTTCTATTGAATTTAAACATTTAAAGAAGCCATCTTGATTCAAAAGAAAATTACTTATGTTTTGTTAATAAGTGGAAACAACATTTGTTTTCTAAATCATAGACAATTTTGATTCAAAAAAGACAAGAAGTCTAAACATTTGTAACACCTTGTTCTGCAAGCAATCTAAACCAGAGACCAAACTGTTTTATTTTTGGAACTAATTCTAAAGAGAGACCAAACTGTTACAATGCATTTTGCTTTGTAACAAAAATGTCTAAACAAGATGATGATTTACAAAAGAATGATTTTATCTACAAACCAAAAAATCATCAGTGTTTGACTCCTAAAAAAATGGTTTACAAAATGAACTGTTCACTATCAAAACTCTCTGAAGGAAACATCATCATTCCAAGACATCCCTCATCTTCGTCCCCAAAGTAATCATCTGCTGCTCCAATCATCAACACCTGATCTGGATTCTGAAACTCGTACTTGGGCTGCAAAACTCTCTTCTGCTGCTCTGCAAATTCATCACAGCAACTCGAACAAACATAAAGTGGAGGCAAAGTATCTGAATCATCAATACCACAGCATCTTGTGTGCTGCCAAACCTCACAGACATCACAAGAAATCATCCTCTCCCCATCGTCATCTCTAGCTCTGCAAACACATCTCACCATCCACGTGTCACATCCACCTTGGAACTTCAGGTTTGATTCCAAATCAATCCCGAATCCTCTCACAGTCAAAGCAGAACAAGACTCGAGTTTACCAAACAGCAAGTTGCTGCTATCATCTTCAGCATCAGCTTCCTTCAGCTCATCGATCTCACTCACCACAAAGTTTGTCAAGATGCAGTAAGTATCCCTGAAAGTTTCTTCAATGGCTTGCTTTAGATCAAACACTGTGGCTTGTAACGAGACTGTGACTAGTTCACCTGGAGGTAGCTCTGTGAACTGTTCTGACCTCAAACCAACCAAACTTGGATTGATACGGCAAACAAACCGGAAGAGTTTGTCATCGTTGTCCCATAAAGGCCACTCCTTGATGAAATGTTTGCTGTCTAGGACTACTTGAGCTGCAGATCTCACTGACTCGGAGTTTGGGTAATTCAACAGCACATTCGTGTATAGTAACAACAGATCCTCATAAACATGACCTCCAGGTTTTGGTTCAGTGACAACAGATCTCAAAGGAACCGCCTCTATCACAGGATCTGTCTTCTGTTCTACCAGTTTAGCATCATCATCAAGCTCTTGTATTGTGTAGTGAAGAATCCTTGTGACAGGATCCACATAGCGTTGAACCAAAACATTCCCAACAACCACGTTGTTCATCGACTTCAACACGTAGTCTAGCAGACCCGTGTCTCCAATATGCAACCTAGCTGAGTCTCTGACATCTTGCCGAGTCATACCACTCTTCTTCAGTGCTTTCATCTCTTTTAGCGCCTCCACAATGACCTCAGCAGCGAACTCCAGTCTTCTCACAGGCCATCTACTTCCCAAATTAGCTGCCACGGTGCTGTAACTCCTGTATCCCTGAAACTTCTCACTCTCCACGGCATCGCTTTTCTTCAAAAACAACCTGCTTGATCTTTTCTTCTGAGGAGAATCAGTTGAGAGAGTAGTAGGAGGAGGAGTAGCGTGAAGCTTGTTCTTTTGAGGACCATAAGACTTGATGATAAGGATAAACCTCAAAAGATCCTTAAACGTCTTCAAGTTGCCTTCACTCATCTCTCTGTAGTACCGGAAAACCTGCTTGATCCGTTTGCATTGTTTATGCTCTCCAAAGTCAAACTCAATCTGATCTATTTCAAGGGAACCAAGCAGCTCTATAGCATTCTCGTAATCGTTCTTAGTCACACCGTAGCTTCCACGACAGAACCTGTATCCCCATCTCCCAAACCACGAGTGTCCATAAGCCACACCGTACAGCAAACGAAGATCCAACGACCTCTTCTTAGACAAGTCCTCAACAGTAATCATCCTTCAAAACACATTCATTCATTCACTAATCAAAACCAAACAAACAAAAAAGAAACAATATGTTCTACTTACCTAGCTCCGAGGCTGGTACAAATTCGATCCCAAAGATCAACCACTTCTCTCCCGCACAAGAATCTGGACCCTCCTTCCAAACCATTGACGCAAATCAAATGTCCAAACCCGTTAGTGTGAATCAGTCCATGCAAGAGATGCGTCTGCAGATCGAATACATCGTCTTCTAGAGGCATATTCCACTCAGTATCCATTGGTATGATAAAATGATACTTCCGTTTTGACACAAAGTGATGGCTCCATCCTGTTAAAGAAATAAAATTTCCTTCTCATCTCAGTATAACAACAACTCATAAAACCCAATTCTTAAAACCTCAAACACGCAAAATCAAAAGTGCAATACTCATCTCGAACCAATCGTTAACCGTCTTTAAATCAATGCATCGTAATCCCTAAACCGAAATTTCATTAACTCAATAATACTAATCTCAAACCAACATCCAGAATCTCAGTATAACAACAACTCATAAACCTCTGATTCAATCGTTATCCCTCTTTAGATCAATGCATACACATAATTTCAATTAAGCAACAAACCGTAATCCCTAAACCGAAATAGAAACTGTTACACATTCCCAACAATCACATTGAGATTGTGTTAAAGGAAAATAAAATTTCCTTCTCATCTCAGTATAACAACTCATAAAACCCAATTCTAAGAATCTCAAACACACAAAATCAAAGTGCATACTCATCTCGAACCAATCGTTAACCGTCTTTAGATCAATGTATACTCAAAACCGTAATCCCTTAACCGAAATTCCATTAACCCAGTAATACTAATCTCAGTGTAACAACTCATAAACCCAAATCTTAAAATCTCTGATTCAATCTCTAACCCTCTTTAATCAATGCATACACATAATCTCAATTAAGCAACAAACCGTAATCCCTAAACCGAAATGGATTCTACAATCCGATCGATTACAAACATACTCAAAATCGTAATCCCTTCATTAACCCAATATACTAATCTCAAACCAAAATCTCAGTGTAACGACAACTCATAAAACCCAATTCTTAAAATCTCTGATTCAATCGTTAACCCTCTTTATCAATAAACTGTTACACATTCCCAACAATCACATTGAGATTGTGTCAAAGAAATAAAAATTTCCTTCTCATCTCAGTATAACAACAACTCATAAAAACCCAATTCTTAAAATCTCAAACACACAACATCAAAAGTGCATACTCATCTCAAACCAATCGTTAACCGTCTTTAGATAAAAATCGTAATCCCTAAACCGAAATTTCATTAACCCAATACTAATCTCAACCCAACACTCATAACCCCCAATTCTTAAAACCTCTGATCCAATCGGTAACTCTCTTTAGATCAATGCATACACATAACCTCAATTAAGCAACAAATCATAATCCCTAAACCGAAACAGATTCCAATTTCTATAATCAGAGACTTAAAAACGATTAAACCCGAACCTGTGCATCTGCAGTGATCGCAATAGGGCTCAGACGATCGACCAACGTCTTCTTCGATCGTATACAGAGGGATCACTGTGCTCTTCGCCTCGTGGCTGAGAAGCGTACACCAAACAGGCGATCCACCGACGTTATACTCCTCGACCTCCGCGAACTCCCGGAGAAAAACCCTTACGTTGTCTCGGAAACTACCGCTCCGGCTAATCGGGAACTCTTCTTCCCCCAATCGCTGGAGACTGTACACGCTCGGCCTCCTCTTTCGCTTACGGCAGGTCTCGAGTATCGGAAGCGGCATCGTTTCGTTGATCGGAAGGTTAGGGTTTCATCACCGTTGGAGACGGAGGTTGAGTTGGAGGAGTTTCGGCGGTTTGATTTGAAACGGAACGGAGAGTGTTTGAGAAGATACCGTCGGAGTGATGAGAATCTTACGGTTAGTGAAATCGAGTTTCGTCAAGATCTGACGGTTGAGGATTGAGTTTGGTTGTTAGATGGATCTTGACCGTTTGTTTTTCTAACCGTAAGTTTGTTATTACGGTTTAATAACTACCTCAGATGAGTTGATGACTCTCCCAGTAAGTTTTTTCTTTTTTGACTCCCAGTAAATTAACTGCAAACTGATTGAGTATTTTTATTTATTAAGGAGACATTTTTTTATTTTAACTTTCTTATTGTGTTTTTTTTTTAGAAAAATAATTTACAAGGGCTAGCTGAGCTGGTCCAAATTAAGGTGGTTTGATTCTGGATATAGCAGATACTAAAGTTTCATGTGTATTGTTATTTGCAAATATCAGTTGGGTTTTAGATACTTGATCAATGATCAGATACATGAATGGCCTTAGAGTGTTACATGTATCAGTTATTTTCGGGTATTATTGATATATGTTTAGGTATTTTGCGTCTATATTTTTTTTTAAGGATCCAATTTCTCAGAACCCTTCACTTGAGTCTCCAATTTCAAGATAAACTGGACTTGGGGTATAAGTGTGGAATCTTGTCTCGTAAAATGGAGTTTTTTTTTTTTCTTTTTGGGGTTTCTTATCTCGTCTACTAGAAGAGCTTGGGTTTTAAGTAGAGGATTATGGCACCTTGGACTCTGGTGGGAGGGTCACCTTAAAAACATATTGAGTTGCTTGTAGGTAAAATGAAAAATTAGTTGGATAGCTTATGGATTAGTAAAACCTATGCTAACAGATAAGCCAAGGTTAGCCCAACTCAAATGGGTGAGGATAAGCCAATGGTGGAAGTAGATAAAGCTTTTCTGCAAAGGATTGCGGCTTCGGATAAAAAGCGCAATACATCAATGGTGTGTGTTAATTACTCTTGTATTCCGAGTAAGTGTGCGAGCTGTGACAATTAGTGTATCATATTAAACATAGTAATTTCTTAGATTAATAATTTAATCTTACATCTATTGTTCCGTATTAGTTGATGCATCTTCATTCAAACAACCATTTTATGATGGTACAAGTGTATAAAATGGTGAAGATGTTGTTAAGATTCGCCATATGAATTTAAGTTAGGGTTAATACTCCTAGTAAATTTTCTTGATCATGGACGAGCCTTCATAAAATGCCTCTACTGTTAAAACCCCCAAAATTTTATAAATGAGTTTATTCTGTATCAGTTATATATAACCTCCACAACTCGCACACAAAAATCCTCATTCTAAAAAAGACATGTTTATTATAACTAGACTTCCAAATGATCAATTAAAAAAAAATTTAATTTACGAAAAGCCAGACTAGATGTAAGATATAATTAAGTTTTATGATAAGAATGATATTTGCAGTATCATTTTTTGTGATTAACAACACGTCAAAAAAAATGAGAATATTCTTTATGACCACTCACTTTTGAAAAATCAAAAAAGAGGTGGTGAGAACTTTAGGTTCGTTCGTGGAAATCGAGTCACTCTTCCCATCAGGAGTAGAAAAACACAGCTCTGCCTCTTTTCTGTTATTCATCATCCCAATTCTTAGAATCTCAAAAAGAACTTTTATAATATTTCAAGAGATCGATTCATATGGATGATCCTCAGGTTCCTCCAGTTACATCTAAAGGTTCAAGTATTCCTCTTCTTGGTTGCATCATAGATATTCTTGTTCATCTATTTACGTTTTCAAGTACAAACTTTTGTGACGAACAAGACAAAGAATTCGTTGATGTGGCGGTCGAAGAAAATCGTGCAGCTCATAAGCATTTTAGGCAACTCAAGTGTGCTAAACTCAATTAGCCTTTTTTTACTAAGTATTTCTTACTATATATATATGGATATCTAAGATCTGATGTGGTAATAGTTGCCTTAGATAAGAGTTTTCTATGAGATGTAAATACGGTTGTACATGAATAAATATTAATTTTGAGTTCATACTATGTGAAATTTTCCGTTTGGAGCAAGGAAAGTTTTAAGCATTTACCAGGAATATCTCAACTATGCATCTACGAATCGTAGCCCACACTGCTTCTTCCAGATCCGATGGTAGGAATTGATCCGTGCTTAAGTCTACCTGAGATCGGAGATACACTACTTATGAACCATTGATCATGTTTCTATATGTGTGACTTACAAAGTGTGAGTATGTTCCACCATTATTTTAGAATACACACGTACGTTCTAATGTGTCATACCTAATTTTTATAAAATGCATATTATTAATAGTTTATGTACATATTTTTAAGATTCATTACCGCAAAAATGAGATTTTTTGGTTTTGACAAAATATGTAATTTATATTTTTGCAAAACTGCAAATTATGGATTTAGCGGAAAATGTGATTTTCTGTTTTAAAGAAATGTGATATAATTTTGACAGGGAATATGATTTTATGGTTCTGTGAGAGAACACAATTTTATGATTTGAAGGGAAAATATGATATTTCAATTTTTATGAAACTTTTATTTTTTGGTGGAAAAATCATTTACGAATTTTAGAGAAGATATAATTTTTTTTCCGATCTTAGCTGAAAATGTGATTGTTTGTTTTAAAAAAAAATATGTGATGAAATTTTTAATTTTTATTAAAAAAGTTTTGAAGACCACTTTAACTATAAAATGATCATTTTGTCATTTATTATTTTAGATTGTCATCCAGATGTTCAATGAAAACATTTTTAACATTTTATGAAAAATCAGCTAATTTCAAAAAAAAAAATTGATCCATTTGTATATTGGATTAACTACATGGATATGATTATTTCATATAAACAACAGCATCATAAAAAAATTATTGAAACTAGAAACAATTGTTGTACGTCTATTTTTTCTTATAAACACTCGTATGATTTTAAGGTACAGTAAAATTGTCACAACCGGACTAAACCAAATTCACTATTTTATTTTGTCATTTTCCCGAAAATGTACATATTAATTTGAAAAAAATAGATGTACATATGTACTGAAACTGGAAGAAATACACAGCTTTTTTTTTTTTTGCAACGAAGAAATACACAGCTAGTTAATAAAATACAGAAACATTATTAATGTACGAATTTTAAAAAATTGTTCAAATAATCTTTCCATCCTACTAACCACTAAAGTTAGCGACGACCGGTCTGAGTCTTGCCACTAGCTGCCGACCTGAGTAGAGCCTCAGCAGCCGCAGAAACCTTAACTGTTCTCCGGCTAGCCGTAGAAGCCCGTAAATTCACGTCATCGCTTCTCCCACAAACCGTAGACACTGGACCCATAACAATCAGTCCCTTCCACAAACTTCTTTTGCTCACTTTTTTCATGAAATTCTTGTTATCATTATTTCCACTACTACTAGTAGTCTTATCATAGAGAATTCTCTTTAACATACCATGATCATGATTATGATTATCGTCGTGCATGAAAGCACTTCTCAAACTCACGGATAAACTAGGATCATCAAAATTAAGCCTTCTTGAAAAGTTCTTGATCTCGTACGTGTCTAGTAGACGAGAGTATTGGGTTTCTTGATCTTCTTGATAATGGAAATTGTTGTACCAAAGGGAAGACTTAGAAACCCTATTCTCGGCTAAAACCTTGTTGTCAGAGAGGATCATGTTCTTTGTAGCTTCGATCTTGTAACGCGAAGGTCGAGGTGTTCTCGGTGCTCTTGTTATCTCAAACTCTCTCATAATCGGTTTGCCTTCCTTCCTTTGATACCAAGCCCACGCCGCCGCCTTCACCACCGCCAAATCATCTCCTCCGCCTCCATAAACCATCATCGGACGTTTCTTCTTCCTCCTCTTGATGTTGTTAACATTGTTCTCGGACATGGATGAGGTAGAAATGTAGTAGTTGGCGAATGGGAGCATTGTGATAATGGTTTTGTGGGAAGGGGTGTGAGTGGGGAGGGTTTGTGGAATTAGAGTATGTCACATTTGGGTGATTAATGTTAAATAATGACAAAAGGAAAATTATTGATGAACATATTTCGTTTTTTGATTTATAATAAATAAAATGAGAGAAAGTAGGTATATTGGTGTTACTTTAGGGTCCACCAATGGATACGAAAATCTAAATAATTCCACAGGGAAAATGTTATTTATATTTTTGTGTTAGTTGGAATTGGATGTGCATAGTGTATATCCTACGTATCACCATCGGTCCCTAGACGCATATTCATTATCGTGAATTAATATATCAATAAAGCATGGATGATGAAACTTAAAGTCCATGTTCTGGACTACAAAAGTAGAATCTTTACAACAGCAATTCAAAGTGGAAAAGTGGTCATTTCAAAAGAAAGAAAAAAGTGGTTACATACAATATTGCAAATTACTAATTGTACTTCATTTTGTAAAGATTATCTTTAACCGTTCTATCATAATCAATCGGATCCATTTACCCTTTTGACAAAGAATAACGCGCATTGCATTGTCTTATCTTCCTCCAAGAACGAAGACAATCCAAGATTTTTTTTTAAGGCAACTTGGCTTATTGTGGGGATAGGTGTTGTTGTCGTCGTGGATGAAATGCTTATATTTAACAGCTTTCTGACGAAATTCAATGCCAAGACCAATCGATATTCAATGCTATTTGGTGTGAACCAAGATAAGGGTCTCTAGTTTAGCAACACAAATGGTGGCTTAGCTAAAGACGCTAATGAAAAGCATCAACACTAAGTAATCTTAGGAAGGATACAAAGTCTGAACACTTAAAACTTATTACTGAACTTGAAATTTTATTTGTTTTGGTGATTGGGATTAAGCTTGTGGCTGATACGAGAAGCCATTGACCGAAAGACCTCCATCAACGCAAATGGTCTGACCCGTTATATAAGAAGCTGCAGGCATACAAAGAAATGCCACCAGCGATGCTACCTCCTCCGGTTTTCCTAAGCGTCCCAAGGGATTTGTTGATTCCACCACTTTCTTAAATTCATCATCAAACGCCTACAAATCATCATCCAATGCGCAAGAAATCAAATTATCATCAAATTTGAAAAGAGATATATCTTCAATATATAATTGGATCTCACATTATCAACCAGTGGAGTGGCAATGAATGTAGGAGCTACAGAATTAGCCCTTATGCTGTCGCTCGCCCACTCGCATGCCAAATTCTTTGCCAGCTGATTCATTGCCCCTATGTACACACATACTAATATGTGTTATGAAACCTTATTTGTTATTTTTACTGTTGAAATTTATATTTAGTGTAACTGAACACATTCTTAGCCTTTATGATGTGAACATGAACGAACAAGTTAATTTTTAAACAATCTATGTCGAAGTCTGATCTTCTCTTCCTACTGGAACAAATATCATAGGACATGATTGGCATAGAAATATAACTGAAAAGATTCAGACCCAACAAAAAGGTAATGACACAATCCATAAAGGTTAAATTAGACTCTCTAAAAAGAGTAAGAGCATATAGTATACAAATATCCGAAGATTTCTTCATTTTCTATGTATAGAGTAACTTTCAATGTGGAATTACGTCCAATGTATTATTCGCCTTTTATTTTAAAAATAACTAGATCTCAATCCACACGCAACTGCGCGGATATTTGTTTACATTTATTTTTATGTCAAGATATTTGTTTACATTTCTAAATTGGTGTATATTATAATAATATGAGGTGTGTCTATCATTTTTCAAAACATAATAATTCTACTATATTTTTTTATTGAATAGATTGTTTTATATATATATATATATATGTATATATATATGTATATATATTCTTTAGATTGTTATTTCATTTAGCTTGTAGTTATATATAAAAATTGATAAAATATTTTTTAATTGTCACCTCCAAAGATGTTGTAATATTTAAAAAATTAAAATTTTTTATAAAATTAATTTTTTAGCTTCATAGATTTATATTATCGAGTATATCTAAAGTTGTTCAAATATAATAATATTAGAGAAATACTTGTTTTCCATTAAATAGATTGTTTCAATTTTCACATGTCTTTGTTTGTTCTTATATTTTTTTTTGTTTGTTGGATTAGTATTTCATTATTAAATAAAAAATCAATCATATTTATTTTTATGTATTGATTTCATAAAGAATTTAATTAAACATTTCATTATATTTTTTAAATGAACTATCTAATCTATTAAAAGTAAATATTGTAAAGATTTAAATAGTATATATATGGGTCAAGTATTCTTTAAAATATTAATTCAATGGGTCAAATATTCTTTAAAATGTTAATTCATTGGGTCAAGTATTCTTTAAATTCAATTATTTAAACCCTAACATAAATTTTTATAAACCCAAAATGATCAGATAACAAAACTTTTTCTGGGAAAAAACGTGTTCTCTACCGAACTTGTTGTCAAGATTTTTACATAACATGTTTAGACCAAACCGTACATAAAATGTTTAGACCAAACCGGTGCTATAATTTTGTAATAAATGATTTAGACTAAACCAATGCTAGAATTTTGTAATGTTAGGTTCCACTTCTGTTTAGTCAGCGGTTAAGTTAATTAAATAAGTTGCACATAGAAGAAAGTCAAAAGTCGGATTTTTAGGCGTAGTATTGTCAATGCATTCTCGATTAGTTAGGCATAATAAATTTTAGGCATATTGTTATCATTATGTGTCGATTAGTTAGGCATAACAATGGTAAAGTCCACTTCTAGGAATAAGTCCAATTTTCAAAAAATCATACATTAACTAAAGTTGTGATTTTTGTTTTGATCAACAAAAAAAAGCCTTCAATTAAGAAAAATAAAAATAATATAATATTTATCTAATTTAATTTCTATATTTTAAATAGATAATTCTTCCATACTCATTCACGGATGTAAACTTACAACATAGTCAAATGAAAATAACTTGTAAATATTTTATTTTATTTATTAGTTTTAAGTAATTTTATAATTTTTATATATGATTAATAAATGAAATATTGCTCATCTTGATTAGATATTTGATTTCAAGTATAATATTTTGGATCGGTTCAAGTATTCATTTTGAGGTATAAACATGCTCTTGAGGAATAAAGATGATTATGGATAAATTTTACTTTAAATGTAGCTTAAAATGAAATAGAAGTGGATTGAATTTCAAATTGAACAATAATGATATTTAGTTACATGAATTTTTTAAATGGTGGAGAAACATACCTAATAATGTCTCAATTTTTTTTTTAAAAAAAACTGGATGAACTCTACCAGTAGCTATAAATCTATGTAATTCATTTTATTTGAGATATCTATGTTAGATTTTTTTTTTATGTTAGATACTTGCATTGGAGATTCTTCAAAACCAATCATACACGTGGGGTTGCAGAGAAACTACTGCCCCTGATTCTAAAGTACGCCCTACGCGGCATTCTAAGGGACACCTATCGTTCTACGGAAGCATGGCACACCAATTTTTTTTTTTTTTTGAAAAAATGGCACACAAAATTTCAGAGTTCAGTTAATTTAGATGGCATTATCTATAGTAAAAAGAGTAAAAACTCTATAATTTACTAATTTCGAGATTTTTATATTTTATTAATTTACAAAAATTAGATTTTTATCTATTAAGATAAATCTTTTTATAGTATATATATATATGTATATATATATTTGATTTTAATGTATATACATTAGTTATTTTTTTTTTTTGTAATTTGATATTGATTTTAGTATATATAAATTAATTAAACTTAGAAAAATTAGTTAGCAATAGCTTTATTATATTATTAATAATATGTTTTTAGAAGTTAAATGTGGTTTTAGATGCAATTTTACTAAATCTCATTAAAATATATTAAATGTTTAAAATATAAAATAATTGCATTTTGATACAAACAATATAATGGTTGGTTGCACTTATATAAAATTTATTTACATACAAATAATTAATTGATAATTTTAATGAGACTATATTTACATATAATCTTTTAAAAATTATTATCTTACTAATTAATCGTCATATTTTGAATGAGTCCGATTTAAAACCAAATAAATTTATTAATTTATAATATTTATTAATTTATCGAATATTTATTTAAAGAGTTTCTACTGTATTTTGGAATTTTGACTTATATTAAAAATGACAATTATCTTACTGGACATGTTGCCGACAGATCAACACTCAAATTACATTTAAAGTGTGCATGAATTCATATTTATAGGAGGGATTGTACTAGTGTGGGAGATAAACGTGTGGCCGTTTTATTTTATTTTCCTAACTATTTAAACTTATAGTGTAATTCTTTGTTCTACATCCGGTTTGAACAAAAAATCATATGAATATATACATTTGAAAAGATATTATTTTCTTAGGTTAAAAAATAATTAAAACTACATAAAGTTTTGATATAAATATTTTGACTTCTATTCTATCAAAAATGAAGTTCAAAAGGATACTTGCATATTTTTAAGTGAAGTTTTAAATTTTTAATGTAATTATTTGCTCCACATCCGATTGAACAAAAAAAATCATATCAATATACATTTGAAAGGACACTATCTATTTTAGATTAAAAATAATTAAAACTATATAAAGTCACGATATATATTTTTTTGGCTTCTTATTAAAACTAAATTACAAAATACGACTTGTATAATGTAAAGTGTGGTCTACAGATTTTCATTCATTTTTAACTAAATTCTAACCACTTTATTTTTTTAATAATTCAACATCATTTATTACATCTTTTACGTTCTTTTCACCTTTTTAATTACTTCTTTAATTCTCTTTACCATAGTAATCTGGCAAGTTTGAATGAAATTGCTCAATTTTGAATTCATTTTTGATAGGAATCCAAAATGGTTAAGACAGACTTTTCTTATTTGTTATCTTACCAATGTTTATACAGCTGTAGTTCACCCTCCGGGGCTAACGCATAACATATTTGAAAACACTGATGATCTACTATGAGGGGGTTTGGATTTTTCCTGATATTTGGTTTTGGTTTCTTCTCGAGTGAGTCAGTGTCAGGGGTGAAGCCATTTATAGAAGGCTATGGGTGTCTTTGCACCACTAATTTATCAAATTTTGATTATTTTAGAAGATTAAAATTTAAAAATTGTTATAGTTGCACCCATTGATCCAGTTTATAAACTTTATATGCACCTAGTAAAATCTACATCTAGCTTCGCGACTGGTCAGTATGTACCTTTTGTGGCACTGTAGATGGAGCTGATGCCAAGTGAGACGACCCCAGAAAGAGAGGATATGAACACGATGTTACCACACCCTGAGGCCTTGAGCAGAGGATGTGCAAGCTGGCTAAAATGATACGCAGATTCCAAGTTGGTCGAAATGTGGAACGAGAAATCCTCTGCCGTATGCTCTATTGTTGGCTTTGACCGAATTGCACCAGCATTGTTGATCTAATAACAAGAATACAGCCGGAGACATGAATCAGCCAATTTAAAAAAAAAAAGATAATCAGCCAAAAGTGTTACATTTGATCTGTCTTTCTTAGGACAACACAAAAAACAATCAAATGATATAGTGGAGATTAATTACAAGGATACTGAGCTTGGCATCAAACAAAGAGTTCACAGTTTCCATCAGCTTCTCTCTTTCGGTCCAGGACGATACGTCACAGACTGAACCAGTGACTTGAAACCCTTTATTCTTCCATTTGCTTAAACACTCGTTGAGATGTGCTTTGTCTCGAGCACATGTATGTATTATTACCCCAAATCCTGCAAGTTCCTCTACTATAGCATGCCTAAAAATTTCAAGAATCAACAACATATATTAAAAAGAGTCTGTCACCATTGCTTTTACGATGTATACCGAAAGAAGAGGGGTTTACGAACCCAATGCCTTTGGTTCCACCGGTGACAAGTGCGGTCTTGCCTTGAAGGCTCCATCTACGTCTTTGCTCTTCTCCTGCCATTCCCCTCAAATTAAAGTGGATGATGTAATGAGAATACTTGTGTTGGTTGATTATATATAAGTAAAAGTGTAGGCCACGTCCACACATATTAGAAGTGGATGATGTTATGAGATTTTGTGGTGGTTAATTACATATAATTTTCTTATGTTTTTGATTACTTATAATTAAGTAAAGCAGGCCATGTCCACACATATTAGAAATGAATGATGTTATGGGATTTTGTGGTGGTTAATTACATAGAATTTTTTATGTCTTTGATTACTAATAATTAAGTAAAGCCTAAATATCTTAGTTTTGGTTTTCTCTTACTGTACAGTTAGACTTTACTACTACTATATCAGAGTCCAAAATTTTTTAAGTTTTAGTCAAAGAAATACTCCCTCTCTTTTTTTCTAGATAAGTATCATTTTACCATTTTCTTCTTGTTACATAAAAAATATCATTTTAAAGTTTCATTGCACTTTTGAACTAAATCTTAATTACAAATGCATTGATTTTTATAAATAATTTTAATTTCTAAAAATTTTATTAGTTGAATATGTATAGTTAATAAGAATATAATGCATTCCAAAAAATTTCTGTGAAAAATATCAAAATAACACTCTTTATGAAACTGAAAAAAGTATCTAATTTTTAGTCAATAGAAAAAGAGAAATAGGGATGCGGATTCATTGGGTAAACAAATTTTGTCTGCTGAATATGTCTTAGAACATTATTATCCCAAATGCTTAAAGGAAGGTGTTTCAAAAAAAACTAATATACACATGTGAAGCTGTATACATATACACATATAATCTATGTACACATCTTTTCACTAATGACAAAATCGTAATTAACCCACCTTCTATCTATCAATTTTTTTAGGGTTTCTGTAAATTTTTGACGGCCGTAGACCATGTATCTTCCTAAATCATCTGAATTTGGTGTGTTTTCATGTTATTTTGGCAGCAAAATCATAGATCTATTTTCAAATAATCAATTTTCAAACTAAAAAGGATAATTTGATGAATCCATTTTCTTAAATATGCCAAATCACCTGGTGGTTCACATCTAAACATTCTGTTGTCCCATTATCAGCTTCAACCTTCGTGTAACAGTTCCACTCGTGCCGAAGTTCCTCCTCCCTCGAGATGTTTTTTTTTTGCATCGGTTTTATTCAATTTCATCAAAAACTCAACGAAATCCATTGAGTCCACTCACTAATTTTAAATTTTAAATACATAACTAGAAAGCCAAAAACCTCTTTCCAGTTTTACTCTATTAACTACACTTTTTCTAGGGAGAAGTTAAGACATTTCACTAAAAAAATTACTCAAAAAATAGTAATAACTGACTTATTGTGACACTAAAAATAACTCATAAACTGCTTTACAGTGTTAAAACATGTAGCCTAAATACTTTTAATTTGTGTGGAAGTGGCCTACATAATGCCTAATCTATAACTTGTGTGGACGTGGCTATAATGCCTAAATATCTAGGCATTAATTAGGCATTATGTAGGCCACACCTATGTTAATTCCTAGACATTTTAGTGAATATACTTGCTACTTGCTGGTTGCTGCTCTATAATGCCTAAATATCTATGTTTTGGTTTTCTCTGAGTGCAAAACGTTTTAATTTTTAGTCAAAAAAAAATCTCTATGTTTTGAACGTGGGAAATTAAACCAGACGATAAATTTGACCCGCTTGTTCTTGTCGGCGACTTTAAAAGCCAAACTATTCACTAAAATGTCTAGGAATTAACATTAGTAGATGAACATATTCTTTCGTTTTATAAATGTCTATAGGAAAAAGAAAAATAATTCAAAAATATAATAACATGAGTAAATGAACTTAACTCTTCTTCATTCATATAATAAAGTTATGTGGTTAGAGTTTATGTCTAAATCTGCAAAACAACGTCTTGAGCTTTTCACTATGATAGCACATGAGGGGCATGTTCATAGTTCATCATCAAAATTGAGACAGCTATAAGAGCTTCAGCCGTGGAAGAATATTAAAATGAATCCGTACCATTTATTATACTAGTTGCATACCCCCCGCGCAAGCGCGGAGCTGGGGAACATTGATGTTTTCCTGTGTTTTTATCGGTTGTTGGTTTAGTGGATTATTTTAATAATACCAAATAATGATGAAATGGAAAGAATGAGCAAGAGTGTAAAGTGAACATATTATATATATAATGTGTTAAATGTTATTTATATGTGAAGTAAGGTTTATAGGAATAACGAAATTATAAGATAGTTTATAGTGTATAATAATAGGTGTCTATCTTGTTTTTTATTTTATTTTATGTTGGAAATCGTTTTTATATCAGAGGTAAAAACTTGATATAATTATTTATTTATAGTATTTATATTAGTACTAAACGATTTATCAATTTGAAAATAACTTTATTTTAAGCTAATATTTGTTGTTTGGGTTTCAATAGATAGGTTTGGATATGTTTTTTTGTAAGTTTGGATTTTGTTCATGAATAATATGTCATTTTTATTTACGGCGTCATCGACTGTTGAAATCCATTCGCCGGAGTCTGATAAAAATGAAATTATAGTAACTATTAAAAATTGAAGATAAATTACATAGTTATTTTATTAGATAACAAAAAATACTTATTTTTTTGTTTTATTTTATTTCACATACATAATTTTTTGAAAATATATATTAGAAAATATGTTCTAACAGAAATATATATTAGGACATTATAATATAGTTTCTAGTGTCTAATAATAGGTGTCTATCTTGTTTTTTTATTTTTTATGTTGGAAATATTTTTATATCGTAGGTCAAAACTTGATATAATTATTTATTTATAGTATTTATATTTGTACTAAATGATTTATCAATTTGAAAATAACTTTAGTTTAAGCTAATATTTGTTGATTGGGTTTCAATAGATAGGTTTAGATATGTTTTTTATAAGTTTGGATTTTGTTCATGAATAATATGGTATTTTTATTTACGGCGTCATCGACTGTGGAAATCCATTCGCCGGAGTCTGATAAAAATGAAATTATAGTAACTATTAAAAATTGAAGAGAAATTACATAGTTATTTTATAAATAAAAATACTTAAATTTTGTTGTTTTATTTTATTTCACATACATAATTTTTTGAAAATATATATTAGAAAATATGTTTTAACAGAAAATATATATTAGGACATGATAGTGCCACGTGGGACTTATTTTTTGTTTTTGTTTTTTGGACTGTTCGTTTTTTGATCATTTTTTAATTGTTTTTGGGTCTGAATTCGTCAAACTTTAGGATTTTTGTCACTATTTTTCGTTTTAAACAATAAGTCCAGAGGAAAAAAACATTAAAACATTAAAAATAAAAAACCATATGATAATAATTCAAACGAAAAAAAATAAATTACATAACAGCTACGTGGTTCGAACCCATGCACTTGTGGACATCATTAGATGCCTTATACCACTGAGATAAAGTATATTCATTGTTCATATCCATTTTAAACAAACTCTAACCTTTTAAAATTTAATTGTGCGGGACCTACAAACTTGCTGACGTGGACAGCTTTAGTAGCTTTAGAAGTGAACTATTATAATATAGATTAATATTTTATTTTCTTTAGTCCTGCATTTATTTTTAATCTGATATACAATTAAAGAGACACATTTGGCACAATAGTCTCCTTAGAATTAATCAGAATTTGTTCGTTGAGGGATTACTTCTTTTTTTTCTTCTACATTCTCTTTTTTTTTTGCATTACTTAACTAGGGTTTTAAAATAGGGTTTATTTTGTGAAATAGCTATAGAAAATGAGTAGAGAAAGATAGGAAGAAAAAAGAGAACGTGAATTATGGGTTTTTGTTTAGTTATATCACATAATTTTCTTTAAAGTAAGAGATGAGGGGAAGAAACTCCCACCAATAATGTTCTTTTATCATCTTTGATCTATTTTTCTATTTCTTTCTAAATATATAACTCAAAAAAGTAAAACAAAATGAATTCTCTTTTATCTATTTCTATATTTTTCTTTAAAAAGAAATATTATTATTATATTCTTTTTGATGTTACCATTATCATTTTTACTTATGACATTTGAATTTAACTCATTCAATATAACATTTAAAATATTTTTATACAATTATAATATTACTTAAACTAAGCATAATACATAAAAGATACACTCCATAAAATTAATAAAACAAACCATACATTATCTAACCAACAATATCACTATATTTTCCTATACATAATTAACTAATGTAAAGTGAGAAATGTATCTTTTATCTTCGATTTTTCTAAATCGTTGAAACCGATTATTTTTTATCATTTGGTATTTGGATTTCTAGAGATGAAGCTTCTTTTCTAAATCCAATTAGAAACAAACAAATCCTTACAACGAAAACATATGCAAATTTTTAATTTATTTTATCATGTATTCATAGATTTACCATTTTAAATTATTTTAAACATTATCCATTTCTTCAATTCATAATAAATGAATGCAAGTAATACATACTTTTATTCATGATTACTAAGGACGTAACATGCCTTAATCAAATTCAAAGGATTTGTTACCAATGTAAGATAATTATATGTGGAAGCATGTTCAACCGAATATATACCTTACGCAGATTTAACAATGAATATCATTCGATATGAGCTGGAAATGAATACAACAGTCAAGGTCGAAATCATAGATGAAAATCAACCACTTATAAGTATTCTTCTGATTTATTTCTCAAAACTTTTTTTTTCAAAAATGTTTCTTCTATCTTCTGAATTGTCTGTAGACATCTAACAACAATCCTTAACTGTGTTCTTGTTTGATTAATTATCACTTCTTTGCAGTGTCTTGTATATATAAACAACCCACTACAAGAAATATGTACATTCTTTGCGCATAAAACATGCTATTATAGATCTTTCATAGCGAATTCATAAATGCTATGTCATCGGCAGCTATCGTAGGTACTCACTCTACGATAGTATTTTTGAAATGCTACGAAATATACAGATACAATAGCAAAAGTTGAATGTTATTAATAACTTAACTATAGTATTACTTTTTCGTTATAAATTTACTAAGATTCATATATTTGTGCTATAATAGATATTTTTCAATAAATCAAAAATAATAATAATTAAAAATAAAATAATTGAAAATTAAATTGTAATTTTTTATATTAAAAAAAATATTTATAAATTTAAATTGGTTTACAAATTATTTCTGGTTTACAAACTAAACCAGAAATTAAAAAATAAACTCAGACCAATACAATTTAGTTTACACTAAACCAAATCTAAAAAGAAAGAAAAAAACCTAAACTTAAAAACAAAAAAAGGACTCAGCCGCCAAGCAGCATGCCTTCATCTTCATCCACCTTCATCCATTGTCTTATTTTGCCCAGGTCGTCATGCTCAGCTCTGGCGTGTTCTCAGATCCAAGATGTGGTATCCGGTACACCGTGAATCGAAGCTGTCAAGAAGAAGAAAAAAAAGATTCAACAGATATAAAGAGAGGGAAATAGAGATAACAAACAGAGAGTAGAGAGTGAGACAGAGGGAAACGGAGAGAGACAGAGAGTATCGGTGATAAGCAGAGGAGGAGACGCGGTGGTGGTGAGAAGAGGAGGAGACGCGGTGGTGGTGAGAAGAGGAGGAGACGTGGTGGTGGTGAGACGAGGAGGAGATGTGGTGGGACAGAGATGGGAGAAAAGAGAGATATGAGAGTGAAGAAGAAGATGAAGAAGATGAAGATTGAATCAGAAAAAAAAAAGAGAGAATGAGATAAGAGATTGTCGTGGAGAGAAAGAGAGAGAGAGAGAGAGAGAGAGGGAGGAAAAAAAAAAAAAATGAATAAATCTTAACCTTTAGATCTAAGTTAATCAAATGGTTAAGAAGTGTGATTCATGTACTTGAATCTTATTGGCCAGAAAATTTTATTTTTCTTTTTCTATTTTTGTTTTTGTCTTCACTATTTGATAATTTGTTTTGTAAGTAACTTTTCTTTGTTATATCTTATATAAAACTTTATATTTTGTAGTTTATAATTTAAATTTAAATTGAAAGTTTTTCTTTTTGACATGATAAAATGATATTGATTTTAAGAACGGATATTTAAATTTGAAAATATTAGATTGATATCAAGATTATGATTTTGGTCACCATTTTAAAAATTTGTATGTTTATACTAAAATCTGATTTATTGTTAATTCTGATTTGTAATTCGTTTATAAATTTGTATGTTTGATTTTTAAGTCGAAAAATTTAAAAATTAGGTTTTATGGTTTAAAAGAAGTTATGATTAAGAGTAAATTTTGGTTTTGTGTTTTAAGGTTTGGATGTTGAAATATGAGGTTTAGGGTTAAAGTTTAGTATTTTGGATTAAAATTGGAAAATAATAGAATAGAAGACTAGATATAAAATTTGTACTTAATTTTTTAATAATTTAGATTGAAGTGTATACTTAAAGTATTGGATGTATAGTTTATGTTTGAAGTAATGGTTTAGAATATAGAGTTTCATTGAAGATAAATGATATGTGTTTAGTAAATTATAGCTTAAAATTAAGAAGATGAAATTTTGAGTTTAATTTTAAGATTTGAAGTTAAAGTATGAAAAAAAAAGTTTTAGGGGTTGTATTTAGAGTTTAGGGTTGAAAACCATGTTTGGGGTTTAGGGGTTCGAAAAGATTTTTATAGCATTATAAAAATGTTATTATATATCTTTGATAATATTTCGAAGCCGCTCAAATAATATTTTGGGCGCTTACATCTAATTACCCACTAAGTATTGGCGGTATCAGGGATTTTATTTTCCCGCTCACTTCATTTTTAGAATAGCATTGATTAAGTGCTATTTTAGGTTTTCATTTATTATAGCGTTTATCTAATGCTGTTATATATAACAGAAAATTTTAAGTCGTCTACGATAGCAGTTCAGTAAAACGTGCTATAATAATATGCTATCAATGTAGATTTTTTTTGTAGTGATCAGAAAATAATATTACACTAGGATAAGACCCGCGCCATGCGCGGGATGAAGTTATTATTTTTATTATGTTTTGGAAAATGAAACAAAAGTTCGGTTTCATCTAGATTAAAGATGTTCAATCTGGATATCGGGTTTCAGTATTTTGGTTATTAAAATATAACTACTATTCTAAATCCATATTTACTTCAGTTTGATTTGGTTTATATATTGATTTTCAGTTTATTCAATTTTATACCAAAATAAATCTTTATTTAGTTTGAAATCATATTATATATTATAAAAATAAATAATATGATCATATTTAGAGTCATATTGTCAAAAAGTCATTTACTAAAAAATATATTATATATTTAACTAAAAGAATTAAAAAAAGGTTTCTATGATCTAATAAAATGATCAAATCTAGAATTAATATCAAATCTCTAAATTTTGAAAATAAAAATAAAAACAAAACAGAAGCATGAAATAAAAGTTTTTATATTCTTCCATATTTAGTGTTCATCAAATTAATTTGTCTTCGATTGAACACAACTCTGTTTGTTTAAAGATTAAAACAAAATTGTAAAGAATTTCAACTAATTATTATCCATCAAATTTATAATTTTTACTTCAATTTAGTTTTTATTTAAAAAAAGGAAAAAAATAAAAAAAAAGACGAAGAAAATAAGAAGCCTTAGTTGCATTAAATTGTTAGTTAATTATATTTCAAGTGATTCAAGTGATTTACAAATCATAATTATAGTTCAACTCATGTAACAAATAGATATACATATTTACATGTTTCAGTTTAATCGATTATAAATGAAACCATATCCAAATCTTACGGTTTTTATAAAATCACATACATTCGGTTTGTATGGTATATACAAAAAAATAACCATATTATCGATTGTGTTAATATCTTTAAAAAATAGAATTTTTTTTAAAAAAATAACTAATATATTTAAATCATTGATAACAAAAAATTTCAATGTGAAAATTTTAATACATTTATAATTTATAAATTTTCTTGAAAATTCATTGAAATTTTTGAAATTAAAATAAGTATGTAATCTTATATGGTATATAGTTTAATCTATATATATATATATATTTTATTATTGAATGATACTTTTTACTCATATGGTTTTAAAATCATGTGTATCTTTTTATAATAAAAATGTTAAACTATTGATCATTAATTTTTAACATAATAATTTTAATAGTTTTAGTCATTTATTCTTGGTTTTTTTTTAAATTCAAAATATAATATATACGAAAAAAATCTAAAGTTTAATTTTATAGCTAACTTGATTGTTTGATTTATTTTAATAATATAAAATTAAAGAAAAATGATGGAGGAGATACAAATTGTTATCAAATATTTATTATTAGAAACATTAATTGTCATATATATATATATATATTTTTTTTCATTTATGGTAATTCCGTAGCTTTTATTTAAGGAAAGAAAATAAAATAGTAATTATATCTAGCAGAACAATCATAAATATCATATTATATAGTTTGACCAACAAATATATCTAGCGACATATAAAAATCGAATGTGGACCTACTTATTTTTCAATTGAATGTAATTGACTACCTAATTGAGTGACACGTAAGCATGAGCTCTTTTTAATTATTACAAAATTGAGGTTACAATTTTTCAAATGTTTCTTAATTAATATATAGGGGATGTTTAGTAGTTTCAATAATTTATAATCATTTAAAAAAAACAATGACATATTTCAAAATTAAAATATTAACTTTTCAATATATGTTCAAGGCAAATATCAAAATATAAGTATGTATTTTCATACGATGTATAGTTTAATTAAAATGATATTAAATATATATAAACTAAAATTATTTCTTCATATGGTCTTATAATCA